>BQNB010043349.1:0-45561 GCA_026074375.1 Tanacetum coccineum
ACCAAGCTTAAAACAAAATCACAGCTAAATATCAGTTAAGATGCTAACACTACTCATATTTGCAACTTGTGGACTTTTTACTCCCGACAATTATTATATCTTAAGTGATTGTGCTATCTCGAATTTCAACCATGCATCAACTTTTTGCAACATACTATGCTTTACGTTCCACCTTAGAATAACGAGTTTAAAGGCGAGATCATCCCATGTAGCGACTTCTGTCTCGGCACATCCCAACCTTACGGCTAAGTGACCAGGCTTTTGACACCCCACAGAGACTAGTATCGAGACTCACTGACCTTAGTTTTCAAAAACTCTCAGGTTTCCCGAATATTCATAGCTTATAAAATAGAATAGTCAAAATGCAAAAGCATATTTGAATTTAACAAAAAAAAGTCAATTTATTAACTTAACCATTAAGACATTTATGCAATTGTAACCCTTGACCTTTTAGAAGGCTGCAACATCGGTTGTGAGCCGGAAAGATGCAACAAACTTTTATCAGCCTCGGATTTTTATTATTCTTACTATGGGCTTCCTTTAGAAGACTACCACATCGGTTGTGAGCCGGCAAGAGGTAGTAAACTTTTATCAGCTCACAACTTTTATTATTATATATTTTTTATCATTTTATCATTTTTTTTATATAGAAGACTTCTTTAAAAAATTCAAGTATAAATTTGAACTAAGACTAAAATTTTTGCTATATATTACATAAAAATTGTTGATTTAAGTTTAGTCTCCAAAAACAGAACGTATATTAATCCGGTTAAGAGCTTATGGGAGAAAAAGCAACAAGTTACATACACGAGCTCTTAAGATTTCCAAATAATCCTTGTTTAGCATCCTACTCATACTTAACTCTATCATTTTCCGTTCTTCGCGAATTAGCGAATGCTTAGCCTAAAAGTTAAGGAACAAGCTAGAGCTCAACACGTTCGATCGGGTCAAAATTTACTCTTATTCTACCCAGCAAGAAAGTTAAAATTGTGACAAAAACACTTATTTTATTTTTGAAAATTTTTAATTTTTTTTTCATATTTTTTTGAAAATTTGGTGGGAAAACGGGGTACGTGAGGACAATGGGTAAAAGTAGGTAAGATCATATCGAAGATATACTACCCCATACTAAAATCAAATATCGCCCTCAATGTTTCCTAGCCTAAGACTTAAAAAATCCCATACTAGAACTCAAAAAGTCTAATGCATAACTCAACATGAAGAAAGTATCACAAAAATCTTAAGCCATTTATTAAGTGTGCTACAAGATAAATGTTAGTCAATAATAATCTTTAGGATATTGGATTTCCCCAAACTAATGGCAAACAAAGGCTAGGAAGCTCGAGTGGATCGGGACAAAACACCGAACACGAGAGTCTTCAGAAAAGTTGGGTTCAATCCTGCAAACAATCACAAGTACAAACAACAAACACAAAGAACGGAAGAGTACAAGCCTCCTCACAACACATTAGAAATAAGAAAGAAAATGGATAAGCATGGGGTGCCTCCCACGAAGCGCTTTGTTTTTGGTAACCGAGTCACATAGCTTGACTCGATCTCCGAATTCATTCGTCCTTAGAGAGAGTAAATGGAAGAGAAAATCTCAATCAGGCTTTCATTAATGTTTGGACAAACATTAAAGCACATGAAAGTTCCATCCTGATGAGATGCCACCGGCTCTAAGTGGAGATGTCGGGGTCAAAAATGGTATCCTCATTTTTGGTGGAGGAAAGTAAGGGAGAAACCTCGGGGTAAGTGAGATATGGAAGGAAAATCCAAGTGACAAATATGAAGGAATCGTCAACTTCAACATTATTCTCCCCCTGGATCAAAACATTCATCTTCATTAAGCTCATCAATATTGTTGATCACTGGTGCATCGGGCTCAATATTGAAGGTTAAACGTTCATGAGTGGGATTTCCGTTAAGCAAGTTGTCAATAATATCCTCTTCCGAGTCAAAATCACTTTCAATACCTGGTGGTATCGAATCATCTGGTCCGGAAAATATATCGATCTCTTCTTTATTGGGGTCACTATCCTTAATGAGAGTAGTAGATGTTGGAAGAGACTCGATGATTGTATGAAAATTTTCCGGTGACTGGGAAGATGAATTACTGCATAGCAACGACATTCGATTGATGTAATCCTCATGCTCTCTAACAATTCCTGGAGGAATCGTGATAAGTTCACCGGTGAACTCATGGTGAAGAGGATCACTCTTGGGAGAAAAAGTTATCAAAGGTTCATTTTATGGTTCATTCCTAAGTTGTTGTGGTTCATAATCGAAAAACACTTTGGGAGAAAGATTATGGGTGGTATCCTCACTAAGCAAACTCTCAAGATAAGTTACGTCTCCTTTCGAGTCATAATAACCTTCATAATACGTAGGAACTTCGATAGCTAGAAAAGCATCAATCTCATTATTATCGCCTCCTAGATTGAAACACTCAGCCTCATCATTCATTTTACATTCCAAATCAAATAAATCATCATTCTCTTCGAAAGGTGGATCATCGTGGAGTAGAAACTCAATGTCGTCTCTTGGAAAAAGACTCTCTTCTTTGTTAGAATCAGAAAGAGGTGTAACTAGGAAAGTCGACTCATCAAGGTTGGAATCATAAGAATCCTTGCACTCGATATCCTCTAATTCTTCATCAAAAAGAGGGTTTATGTCACAAGAGTTGAAATTGACATCAAATTCAAAAAGAGGGTTAGAGAAAGTCACGGAATCATTACGTGAATTGTTGATTGAAAAGAAATCATCACACGAAGGTAAACCATTCTTACTATCACTCCTGGATGTTTCCTCAGATTCTCTTAGGATTGGGACAATTTCCTCAGTACAAAAAATACTAGGGTGATCGTCCCCCATTATGAGAGAATCCTTGGGTTCAATAGACGGCAAGGTTGAGGTGATTGCAAAAACCGAAGAAACTTGAGGTGGTTTGTTTGAATGAAACCAACTCTCCTTGCAAATAACTCTAAAATTATTCAAACAAGGCGTGATACGAGTTTGGCGTTTAACTGTCGACTCTGCGAGATTCTTCACTTCCTGCTTTTCTTTTTCATTGTTGACATCTTCCGATGGAGGTGGGCAAACTTGAGTGGGTTCGTCGGTAAACCTTTTGAAACTATCCTTGCATGCGTCATTAACCATTTTAATTGACTCGTTTTTATGCTTTTGAGGATGTTTTGATGTGCCATTTACATGAAAAGTTATTTGTTCATTTCCGTCCCTTAAAACAAGCTCTCCTTCGTATACATCAATTAAAGCACGACTGGTTCTCAAAAAGGATCTCCCAAGTATGAGAGGAACTCGAGGATCGGCTTCGAAATCGACAACAACAAAGTCGGTAGGAAAATGGAAATTCCCAACTTTGACAAAAATATCTTCAGCGAGTCCTTTAGGATGAGTAATTGATCGGTCCGCTAACTCTAAAGTCATCCGAGTTGGTGTAAGATCAGGCAGGGAAAGCTTTTTCCAAATAGAAAGAGGCATAAGATTTATGCTTGCGCCAAGATCGGCCAAGGCGTGGCATACATCCATTCCTGGGAAATTACATGGAATAAGAAACTTGCCGGGATCTCCAAGCTTTTTGGGAAGCTTTTTGAGAAGCATCGCCGAGCAATTCTCGTTCAATGGTATCTTAGCTAACTCAAGCAACTTTTCCTTATTCATGAGCAAACTCTTAATCGTAGGAGCAAATCTTGGCATCAAAAGTAAAGCATCCGCGAAACTTATGTCAAAACGCAAATCTTGAAACATTTGAAAAATCTTCTCTTTTTGATTCGAAGCTTTGTCACGAGACTTTTCTTGATTTAGTCGAGAAGGATATGGAATATGTGGCTTAGGTAAACTCTTCGGAACATCGGGTTCCGGAATGGGAGTGGTTTTAGGCAAGAGTCCACCGAACATCGGTTCGAAAATGGAATGGGGGTAACCGGTAGGTGGGTTTTTGAGCGAGTACTTTCCTTGGAACATAGATTGCTCCTTATCCCGTTGTCTCCTGGTTTCTCGTTCCACTACCTTTTTAGGGATAAAGGATTAGTAGGAATCGAGGGTCCCTCGTAAGCAACACCCACTTTCGGGGAGTAGTGATCGCTTATTCAATCCACCCCTTTGGGTTTGGAATGGTATTACTCGGAAGAGTACCCGAAGTTGAGGCTTGGTTTTGAAACAATCCACATATCATGTTTTGCAAATTATTTTGAAAAGTAGTTTGTTGATTCATCATGACGGCTTGTTGAGATTTTATCGTGTTTTGAATTTCATTCTTAAGGTCTCCTTTCAACGAGTTGATTTAATTTTGTATGTTTCTCAACATTTAATGGTTATTCCTCTTGTAACTCGAAAAATCATTTGAAATCTCTTGTTGAACTTGATTATTAGGCACTTGAAATGGTTGGTTTTGAAATCCTTGGTTTTGAAAATTTAGAGCATGATTATTTTGAGCTTGAAAACCTTGATTTCCATGAAAATTATTTCCCCGATTAAAATTATTCCCTTGACCTTGATTTTGATTAAACCTATTTTGACCATAGTTTTGCACTGGAGCAAAACCGGGTGGTGCCATTTGATTACTAACACGGTTCGGTAGGTTAACTTATGCCAAGTACCCGTAGTCCACAAAAACACTAGCCTGATTGTTTATCAGGTAGTCGGAACAATTATACCAAAATGGCACCACCCACAAGTAACAGCAAGTTTCCTCAACAGCTTAAAACCCGGAGCGGGAGTGACTCGTTTTAGAAACAATCTCGACTAAGGTCGAAAGTTGGTCTGCAAGCTTATCAATTCTCTCATCCATCTTACTATCATTCTCCCTAGAAATCATACTCATCCTAGAAGCATTTGGTTTGTTTCGTGAATAACGCACTTTTGATTTGTTCTTAATTATATTCAAAGCCTCTCTCGTCGTTTTACTCAAAAGATTTCTACCCGCTGCGACATTTAAGGAGACTTGATCATTGTCGTTTAAAATGTTATAAAAGGTATCAACTTGAGTTAACTTCTAAAAAATCCGTGGTGGGGACAAGCTCTAAGCATTTCCTTAAAACGTTCCCAACCCACGCTTCACTAAAAGAATCATCCGAATTTTGGGTAAAAACGAGAGATTTTTTATTCTTTAAGTGATGGTCCCCACCCCCCACCCCCCCCCTTCGAAGTAGGAAAATTTGATTTAAAAATTTTTGGTTACGAGATCCCGCCAAGTCAAGATTTGAATTAGAGGTTTCCTTTCTCGTACCAGTTTTAAGCAGCCCCTCGAGCGAATAAGGAAACATCATTACTTAATCACCATCGTTTGCACATCCCTAATTCGTATAGTCGAAGTTATCCTTTTAAAACTATTGAAATATGCAGCATGAGGATTTTCGTTCTTTAAACCGTGAACTGGTTGCTTCTGAACTCAACTGTAACAAATTTATTATCATCTCAAAAAAAATGATCCGCATTATATTTAGTAAAACGATAGCTTCTCCGTACCCGTCTGTGGTGCTCGGAGCAGCTCCTTCCAATTGTATGTGTCGCCATTGGTGCAACGATAGTACGAAGCTCGGGTTCGACTATGTTTGGAGCACGTCCTTTATTTCGACGTCTCGGAATGGTTACGTTTGAATTATTTAGAAAATTGGAATTTCTAGTGCGCATGCACTAAACAAACAAATGAAATGATAAAAGAAATGAGAAAAGGAAATATTTTTGTTTACCGAATAATCAACAAACTTAGGGTAACTCTCTTAAGTAAAATAAATTTTACAAAAGAGGTGCGCCTTTTTCGTAAGTGACACAAACGGTAAAATTTTTGAATCTTTGGTTCGGGAACTTATTGATGGATAATACTTCAATTGAAAGTATTATTTGTTGGTGTTCTTTTACCAACTTGGTTAATTTTTTTTATTTCTTAATGAATTCACAAGAAAAATCAAAAAATCCGGAAGAGCAAATATTTTTGTATTTTTCTTATTTAATAATCTTCTACTTATACTAAAAAGAAAAGAAAAATATTTTTTACTTTTATATTTTAAATTTTTTATTTTTTTATATTTTTTATATTTTTGATTTTCTTAAAAGCGTAACTTTCGAAGACGAAAGGTTCTCCAAATCACGATCAACAAACTGCAAACGAAGGAATCTTAATCACAAATCCTCGGCAGCGGCGCCAAAAATTGATTGTTAAGTCAATTATATACGTAATAATATCCAAAGTATAGAATATTCCAAAACTACCCTTGAGGACAAAGGTAGTAGGAAAAATCTTACAAAAATACTACACGTTTTAACCGGTAAGTGATTACCGGGTCGTTTTCCCAAAGATTTATGAAATTGAGACCACGTTGGTTATTTGGACAATGATTTTAATTGGTTCGAAGATGATTTGTTTTCTAAAATCCTAAAAGTAAGCAAATTAAGGAACAAATAAACCTAACTTTAATAACGGGAAATTAAACTTTAACTAAAAACGCAAAACGGGAATCCAAACGTGACCTAAAAACCCTAAATTTTCAAAAATAAACCTAAAATGAATTTTTTTACTTTTAACTAACCCTAATTGACTAAAAAGTAAGATTAAAGAAAACTAGAACAAAAACGGAGTTGAATTGAGCTTAAAATCACTAAAAACGTGAACGAGAATGAATATCGTTCTTTAAAAAATGAAATTTTGCAATTTAAACCTTACAGAAGCGAAACTAATTTTCCTAGAAACTATATGATAAAAGAAAATTTTCTAAAAAAGAATTATATTTTTTTGACTTTTTTATATTTTTTTATGAATTAAAAATGATTTTAATAAAATTAAATGATTAAAAATACTAAAATATTTATAAAAATTCTGAAAAAATTATGAAAAGTAGCTTGAACAGTAAGGAATCTAGGAAAAATAAGCTTGTGAACACAGCTTATCGGATAAGCAGAGAAATAAGCCAAAACAGCTTTTTTATACTAAAAAGCCTAGAATGTATATAAAAGATAGATTTGCAAACTTGAAATGAAAAAGACCCCAGGGCACGTTGGTTGAGTGTGTTGTGTGTTGGTGTTATAAAAGGTTGAGGAGGGTAGAGGTCCAGGGTTCGAGCCTTGCTCACCCTCGATTTCCCCTCTTCCCTTTTTTTTATTTTTAGAAAAACTTTAAAAAGCAAACTTATAGAAAAGCTGGAATTAAGCAATTTTAATAAAATAACTATTTTTGAAAAGCACTAAATAAGCTGGAAAATAAGCTGAAAACAGACAGATTGTATAAAACATCTTTTTGAACTTTTATGAAAACTTAAACAACTAAGAGGCTAAAACAAGCTATTTTTCTAGCAAAATAAGCAACTTCTAAACTAGACCTTGCCTAATAAGCTAATATGAAAAGAAATAAGCAAATCATAACAAGAAATAAGCTAGAAACTACTTAACTCTTTTTGGCTTTTATTTTCACAAACTAAAGAGAACAAATAAGCTCAAATAAGCTAAGACCTAATCAAATTAAGCTAAACTAACCTATACTAATCTGATAAGCAAATAAGAGCATGAATGAAGCAATAAGAACAAACCAAAAACTCAAAAACTCAATTAAGCACTTTTGTAAAAAAAACTATTTGCAAAACAGACAAACAAGCTACCTTGAGCTTAATTTTAACTAGGCTAATGGAACTTTATGGCAATAAGCCCTATACTTACTTAAAGCTCATCTTAAAAGCTACTTAAAACTGCAATTAAAAAGTATTTTGAAATCTATATAAGCTAAGAAAAAGCTAATTGAAATAGGCTGTTTGGCTCAGTAGGAGCTGAAAATTTTGGTTCTTATAAAAAGACAAAGAGCTATTTTGCAGACCTAATTCAGATACTCAAATAAGCTATCTAATCTAAAATAAGCTCAAACAAATTAAAAGTGACCTTCAAACTACCTGTATACTAAATTTAATAAACTAAAACCTATTCTAACTAGCTTAATTTTGGACATGAAAATGGCTATAAAGCCTTTTTACTTGCTGATGCAGTTTGCACTATTATGACCAAAACTCAAAACCATTCTTTGCATGCTTAAAATCTTGTTTCTACACTTTCTACAAAGCAAAACAAGAGTATTTTGAACAATGAACACAACTAGAATTATTTTAAACTAGAAACCCTAAATGACCTAAGTTAATGACTCAGATTCAAAACAGCTTACCCTCTAACTAGATTGATACTTGTTTTAACCTACAAAGGCCTTAAATCCTACCTTAATAAACTTAATAATGAAATGTAAATTCACTTTAAAGAACCAAGAGGACCTTGGCAGTACTAACTCAAGTTAGTATTGCCTTGACCCAAACACTCCTTTAAACTACATAGATCCATTTTAAGCTTATAAGATGATCGATGGTTTTACATACATATAAAATAATATACTTATAGAGAAATTAAGGAAATCCTCAAGTATCCCTTGGACAATTTCACTTACAAAGATATATATAGAATACGTATATTTCACCGGGCAAATATGATCACCCGGGTCGTTTCCCCAACGACTAGTAAAATTGAAACCTCGTTTAAGCTTGGATTCTGATTTGAATTAGCAAATGGATGATTTGATTATCTAAAGCAACAATTAAAAACAATTAAACTAATACGGGAAACAAATAAAACGTGACAATTAAGCAAGTAAACTAAATTTAACCCCTAAAAATGTAAACTAAAATTCTAAACCTAAGTTAGGACAAAAGAAAATTTTAGGAAAAAGAAAAACATTTTTTTGATTATTTTTGAATTTAATATGAATTAAAAACTAATTTAATCTAATTAAATCTTAAAAAATAGCAAATTAAGTACTAAAAATTTGGAAAAATGATTTTTAAGCTTAGAAAAGTCTAAAATATTATAAAAGCAAAGAAAACTATTTTTAACTATTTTTATTATTAAAATCCTATTTTTAAAATTTAAAATAAAAGCTCAAAAATGAAATTTAAGATCTAAAAAGTGTAAAAATGATTTTACTGGATGTAAACCTTAAGCTATTTTTTATAAAACTAAAAACTATTTTTTTGTATTTTTCTGAAACTTTTTTCTATTTTTTATTGATTTTATAAGATTTTAACTTTCGAAAATTGATTAAAAATAAAATAAAAGCTGGAAAAATCTATAAAATTCAGGGAAAATCCTAAACACTAGCAGAAACACAAGAAAAATAAGAAAAACCAAATTGCTTAACGAATAAGCCCTCAAATGAGCTTATTATGCTACGGCTTATTATAGAAAAGGGGAAATTAAAACGTGTACTAGTATTAAATGTGGGGAAGAAATACTGGATGAGCTATTGAAGCAAATGGTTAACACGTTGGGCTTATAACTGAGAGGTCGTGGGTTCGAGTGTGGGCAACCCCTTTTTGCTATTTTTTTTTTACTTTTAAGAAAAACTAAATATTAGAACTTAAAAAGGGCACTAAAATAAGCTACTTTAATAAAAGGGACTTAAGCTAAAACTAACTAATAAGCTCTAAAACAGCTTATTAAAAAGCTGAAAACAAAAACAAGGGTTTTTCCTTAGCTTTACTTATAAGCTTGTAAAAAGCTCAAATTTAACTCAAATTTAAAAAGAAAAGAAGTTTTAGAAAGCTTGTGATGAGCTTAATCTATAAATGAAAAGAAATCTAAGCTAGAAACACTTAAAGACATTTAAATTTGACGATAAAAGTGACATACTCAGGAAACTAAGCAATAAGCTCAAAACCAAAATAAGCTCAAATGCTCAAAAAGCAAAGACAACAATTGAGCATTTGTAAACTTAACAGACATCTTATAAGCAACTAATTTAAGCAATAAAACCTACTACTTCAAGCTAGAATCTAAAATTTAAAAGCTAAATTCTATTGCTAACTGTTTTTGGCTTTTATGAATTTTTGTGACTTTGACAGCTAAATTAAACTAGGTAAATAAGCTAGAAAATGCAAATTAAAACTTAATCTATAATAAGCTAAACCTAGACTTAATCCTACTTGAATTTAAGAATCTAAATCCTACTTTTACTTAACTAAAGACTAATCTAAAAGTGACAGCAGTACTAACTTCTGTACTGCTGCACTTTGCACAAGTGCAATTCAAGTAGTGCAGGTTACCTAAGGGTAAACCTGCACTTGAACACACTCAAATAGAGTGTACAAACAAAGTGCAAGCAAGATATAAGCCTTTGAGGGCTTAGATCAAAGTTTGCACAAGTGAAATTTTAAGAATAATTCCCCTGGTGCAGGAACATCTAAATTAAGACATAACTTTTGAATTTATTAAAACTAACTTTTAAAAACTCTTTTCCTAATGTCCTTAACTAAATTCAAAGCTGTCTCAAAAAGATTTGCACAAAACTTTTGACTTTTGATAGTCAAAGTGGCTTATGCCAAACACCCCTTTACTACTTTGACAGATTTAAAAAACTTCATAAAATCAAATCTATTTATCAAAAGCCTAATACCAGATGATTTTTAGCTTATAATAATCCTAACTAACATGAATTAACAACTGATTAAGTATTAATCTAAGATTTAAACTAATTTTCTACTATTTTTGGTTTTTTAAGGTTTTTAAGACACTTATATTAAAGACTAAGATCTAAACTATTTTAATCAAAAACAGATGAGCAACTATGATTATTAAGCTAGTTAAGACACAAATAAGCACTAATAAGCAAATTAAATAAGCAAATAAGCAGATCTAAGTTTAGAAGCTATAAAACTATTATTCAAGGCAAGAAATTATAGGAAAACTTACAATGCCTCTAGCTAAACAAGAGGAAACCAATATGGCAGCTACAAGCTCCCTAGCTTATTAATAAGCTAGGGTAAAAGTCCATAGGGATCCTTCCTTTTTAGATCCCTCTTCCAAAAGCTCAAATCCAATGAATTCCATGGTAAATGTAAATTACACTATTTTAAGGTTTTAGAAAGGAATAATTTTGAATTGATTAAGCTCTATTTCAGCTTATAGACTGAAAAGGGCTTATTGAGAGCTTATTGATCTTAGCTTATTTAATAGGAAAAAGTTAAAGCTTATGAGATTAGGTAAAAGAGCTTAAGAGAGATTAAAACAACTGAAATTTCATTATAATAAAGCTTGCTTACATTAAGAAAATTACAAGGATTTAAAGCTAAATTAAGCTAAAAAGAAATTAAGCTAAAACTAAGACCTAAGCTACGTGTATGTGTGTGTGAAGATTGAGATCCTTTTTATAGGCATTTAGTGAAGCTTCCAGACCCTCTTGCCTTGCTCTTCAATCCTTAATCCTGTCCATCAAATCTTTTAATCATTGGGGCTTCAATTGTGGCCGTTTGATCAAATTATGTGCACTCAAGGATTGCCAAGCTGTCATTCCCTGATGTGACAGCTTATGCTTTCTTTGTGAGTGAGTTTAGTGCAAATCCCACATCTCTTGTGTGCTTTACCATAGCTGACGTGTACATAGCTTGATCTTGAAGCTAATGAAATGCCTGATAGACGAATTAACCTCGCCATTTCATTGTACTACACTTGAATTGTCTTATTCGTCCCTCAATTGGGGAAAGCCCTTTGATTTTGACTATTGGGTAAAGATGGGACGACGGGTGAATAGTAAATGGGTTTCGCGCCCTTTTTCGACAGTTAAAACTGTTATATCTTTGAAGAATTTGCAAATATGGCCCTTGTGTTCTTTTTTCTCCTTTTCAAGTTATAAATAACTTAAGGAAAGTGCAAGTTCAGCCCTTGTTGTTTTAGGGAAAGGGAAATGGGCTAGGTTAAGTGGCCTTTTAATTGGGCTTTTGGGTTTAATAGGATCCGGGTAAGGTATTTTAGGGTTTAGCAGGCCCATTAAGCTTTTTAGGGCCCAATAAGAGGTGAGGGGTTATTTTTGGACTTTTGTGAAACTTGGAGGGTGAAAATGGAATATTATGGGGTCTTGTTGACTTTTGTTGACCATGTTTGACTGGATTTGACTGAGACTTGACTTTTCTGGCTTCGGCTTTGAATCTTTGGCTTCTTTTTGTACTCTTCTGATTCTCGTGTCCGTGCTTGCTTGCTTTTGACTGTTTTCTTGTGATTTTGATTTATCCGTACCTGCATACACAAAACACAAATACAAGAATATTTTTGCCATTTTTGGTCTGTTTTGGGTTTAATTGGGTTATTTTAGGTATAAACGGATATGTATATTTAACACTTATCATAAGATAAAGAGATAAAGCCCAAATTCTAATTACCAGATGTTTACCAGCTTATAACAAACCTAAAGATCAGATATCAACAATCAAAGAAGCTAGAATAATAAGCCTACAATATATGCTAATATTTTTGGTATTTTCTTAATTTGTTGACAGTTTTGTAGAAATTTAAAACAAACTTAAGATCTAACAATCTAACAAACACAATAAGCATAAAACTACTAAAATGAACATTAATAATCAAGTTTAAACAGTTAATAAGTAAATCTAATAATCAATAAGCAAATCCAAGCTAGTAAGAATAGTTTAACTAGAAAATTTAAAATGACAAAAGGTAAATGATGCAGAACCTGAAATCCCAGCTAAACAGGGATTGTTTGCTCAATCAGAGCTTATGTAAACAGCTTATAGCTTATAGCTATAAGCAAAACCAATTCCTAATCTATCCTAACCCTTGACCTTCAAGGACTATTACCCAACTTGATCATCCAGCAGCCATCTAATTCCAAGGGATGATCAAGTTTATAAGAGAGCTTTTAGTAGCTTAAGAGTAACTTGAGCTTATAAAACAATAATAAGAGCTTTTTTATTTATTTAGCAAATAAGTAGAAAACAGATTTTAACAAAGGAGATTTAATAGAAAACAACTTACATTAAACTAAAATCTATAAGCTGAAATTACATAAGAAATAAGCTAAATTACAAGCTACTATAAAACTACTCCTAGATAAGCTAGATACTGAAAAGATATCTCTGTGAGTGAGGAGTGATCTCTATTTATAGGAGATGAAGAAGCTTCTAGGTCTGAATACACGCTCTCTTGGCTTTTGATCTCGTCCCTTCAAATCATCTAATCATTGGCTCTTCAATCTACACCATTGGATTATTAAGTGAGCACACGGATTGCCAGCGTGGCAATCCGTGTGTCAGAGTACTTGTGCTTCTTTAGCAAAGGATTTAGTGCAAAAATTCCCTTCCTTGTGTGTTTCCTTGCATCCACGTGTGTCCTCCTTGAGGTGTCTTGGCCAATGAGAGGCCCTGGTGACGTTTTACTCTGCCAACTCATAACTTGGTACTCGAATCTTGATGCCACATCATCAATTTAAATTACCCCTTTGATTTTGACGGGTAATTGATTGAAGAAGATGATGAACAGTAAAAAGGGACTCGCGCCCTTTTTAACTATTTTTGAACGTTGGGCTCAGGGTTTATTTTAAAAGGGAATTGGGCCGGGTGTGGTTAAGTGGGCTTGGTTATAACTTGGTTTTAGGTTTTTATAAAAGATAACGACCGTTAGTCCTTTATTAATAAAAGGCTAACGGTGTTAGGGTTAAGGGACTTTTGGTGAATTTGGTTTAACATTAACGGTATTTTGGGTATTTTCAAGTGTTTTGTCTTCTTGTAGTTGACCAATGTTGACCAAGGATTGACTATGTTGACCATTAATAGCAATCTTCTGGATTTTTTGTATTCTTTCCATTCTCGTGTTCGTGTTTGTCCGGCTTTTGACCGTTTTCTTGTGATATTTGCATTATCCGTACCTACACATACACAAACAACAAAATACACAAATACAAGCATATTTTTGCACATTTTGATCATTTAAGATCCATTTTGGATATAATAAAGATATGTGATTTCTCACATATCAAATGTTAAGACAGTTGAGTCAAATTATGAGTCTACTGGTGTAAAAAGAAATGGTGATGCAGTAGAACCTAAAACTGTTAGGAAGAACAGCTTTAGACCTCCAGTCATTGAGGATTGGAATTCTAATGATGAAAGTGAGGTAGAAATTATACCTAAGGATAAAACTGTTATTTCTAGCACTGAAAAGATAAAACTTGTTAAGTCTGCTAGGGAAATAGTAGAGAAGGTAGAAACATCTAAACAAAACAAACACTATCCTAGAGGGAACCAAAGAAACTGGAACAATCTTATGTCCAAAGACTAGGAAGTGACTTTAAAATGATTAATAAAGCTTGTTTTATTTGTCGTAGTTTTGAGCATCTTCATTATGTGTGTGATAAAAAGGTTATAAGACGAGTGTGGAACAACTCAAGTAGGGTGAAACACACAAACTTTGCTAATAAAATGACTCACCCTCACCCTAATAGAAGATTTATTCCACAAGCAGTATTAACCAGGTCTGGAAAAATTAATACTGCTGATGCAAGTGTTAATACTGCTGTCAGACCAGTTAATACTGCTGGCTCAAAAACAACTGTGAATCATCCTAGACTAATATCAAATGTTTACAAAAAGGGATATTCACAAGTCACAATGCCATTTAACCAGTATCCAGCAAACAAAAATAGTATTTTCAATAAAAAGGTTAACATTGTTAGGATAAAAGATACTACTGCTAGGGATACAACAATAGTAAGTGAAAATAAGGAAAAAGGGGTTAATGTTGTTAAGGCCTCAGCATGCTGGGTTTAGAAAGACAAAAATAGTAGTGTATCAAATACTTTCAAGAAATATTCTTACATTGATGCACGAGGCAGATCCAAATCTATAATGGCTTGGATCCCCAAAAGAGTCTAATTCTCTTATTTTATGTGCAGAGCAACCCACAGCAGAAGGAGTACAAGGAAAAAAGAGTTATTGACAGTGGTTGCTCTAGACACATAACTGGAAACAAATGCTATCTTACTAAATATGAAGATTATGATGGTGGTTTTGTTTCTTTTGGAGATGGTAAAGGTAGAATTTCTGGAAAAGGTAAAATCAAAACAAGCACATTGGATTTTGATAATGTGTACTTTTGTAAAGAGCTTAAGTACAACTTGTTTAGTGTGTCACAAATTTGTGACAAAAAGAATAATGTTCTTTTTACTGACACTGAATGTCTTGTCTTATCTTCTGACTTTAAGCTACTTGATGAAAGTCAAGTCTTGCTGAGAGTTCCAAGAAAGGATAACATTTACAGTGTTGACCTAAAGAGTGTTGTTCCCACTAAAGGTTTAACTTGTCTCTTTGCTAAGGCCACAATTGATGAATCCAATTTATGGCATAGGAGACTTGGTCACATAAACCTTAAGAACATGAACAAACTTGTGAGAAGAAACCTTGTTAGAGGTTTGCCTTCAAAGATTTTTGAAAATAACCATTCTTGTGTTGCTTGTCTGAAAGGAAAGCAACACAAAGCCTCCTGTAAGACCAAACCTGTGAACTCAATTAGCAGACCTTTACATATGCTTCATATGGACATATTTGGTCCTACAAATGTTAAGAGTTTAATGAAAAAGTCTTATTGTCTAGTTGTCACTGATGACTTTAGTAGATTTTCTTGGGTATTATTTTTGGCCACTAAGGATGAAACTAGTGGGATCTTAAAGACCTTCATAACAGAAATAGAAAATCAACTAGACTTCAAAGTAAAAGTCATCAGAAGTGACAATGGAATTGAGTTCAAAAATAGTGTAATGAATCAGTTATGTGTTAGGAATTCACTTTACGTGGCGACATTTACAGAATTACCATTGTTTACCATATCACCACACATAGGGACTAGTATAGTCAACATAGGATTTCATATGTAGTGTGTTTTTTTTTTTGGCCCCTATTTGGTTTTATAAAATTACCCTCTATGGCTTCCATAGAGGGGTTGAGTCTTTTGTATCTTCCATTTTTATACATCTTATTTTACATTTAACTTTTTGTCTCTACTCTCTCTTACTAAAATGGCTATCATGTGGTTTGACTCACCAAGACCACTGGATCATAGTTTACGTGTTTCTTTCATTGTGTAAAATGAAGGGGATTAAGAAGGAATTCAGTGTTGCTAGAACTCCTCAGCAAAATGGTGTTGCTGAGAGGAAGAATAGAACACGTATAGAGGGATGCATGCCCCCCCCCCCCCCCCCCCCCCCCCCCCCCCCCCCCCCCCTCTACTATGTTGTTGGACTCTAAGTTGCCAACCACCTTTTGGACTGAAGCAGTTAAGACTGCTTGCTATGTGCTAAATAGGGTCTTAGTCATTAAGCCTCATAACCAGATACCTTATGAAGTTATTCGTAGAACCCCATTGATAGACTTCATGAAACCATCTTAAATACCAGGGATCATCTAGGCAAGTTTGATAGAAAAGCTAATGTGGGATTTTTTGTTAGGTACTCTGTAGTTAGCAAGGCCATGAGAGTATTTAACAAGAGGACCAGGATAGTTGAAGAGACCTTAAACATTAGATTTCTTGAAATTTTACTAATGTATAGGAATGGAACCAGACTGGATTTTTGATGTTGATTCTTTGACAATATCTATGAACTAAGTGCCAGTTATTATAGGAAATCAAACTAATGATATTGCGGAACTAGAGATAACATTGTTACAGGTCAAGCTGAGAAGAAGGACAAAAACCTGGAACAAGAATACATCTTAATACCTATCTGCACAAACTGATCCATTAATCTCTCAAGATCCTAAGGTCAGTGAAGAAGATGCTGAAGAGAAGCCTACTGAAATGGATGAAAATAGAGCTTTAGATAAAGATGGGAAGGATGATCAAGCCATAAGAAGTGAGTTTGAAAGGCTACTTCAACAAGAAAAGCATATTGTACATACTAACAACACTAATAGTATTATTACTCGTTAGTAAACCTGATAGTATGTGGTGACAATCTTTTTATAATAAGATCCATCATCGCCAACTAAGTTTATGAAGCTTTTAATGCAGTTTGAGGAACATCTATTTGAAAGTTTTTACCTTTCAAAAATGCATTCTCACTTCACCGATTTCAAATTGTGCTACAATGGGGTTGATACTGAAATTTGTGTAATGCTTATGATGATGAAGATGTGGGTGCAGAGGCTGACTTCTCAAAACTTGGAAAAACCATGATTGTCAGTCCTATTCCACAAACCAGAATTGACAAAGGATCATCCAAAAGACCAGTTCATTGGATATTTTATTCAGTATTCAAACAAGGGAATCGACCAGATGAACATGCTATGTATGTTACATTAATAAGCAAAGGAGAACAAATACAAAGAATATCAAAACTAGTTATTAGCCTGTTTTCTTCTCAAATGGAACCCAAGAAAGTGATTCAAGCTCTGGAAGATCCAAGTTGGATAGAAGCAATGCAAGAGGAGCTTCTATAATTTCAACTTCAGAAGGTTTGGACACTGGTTAATCTACCTAATGGCAAGAGGGCCATTGGAACAAAATGGGTCTTTAGAAACAAAAAGGATGAGAGAGGGATTGTAGTGAGAAATAAGGCAAGACTGGTTGCACAAGGTTATACCCAAGAAGAAGGAATTGATTATGATGAGGTTTTTGCTCCTGTTGCTAGGATAGAAGCAATCAGGTTATTTTTGGCCTATGCATCATTTATGGGGTTTATTGTGTACCAGATGGATGTAAAGAGTGCCTTCTTATATGGTACTATTAAAGAGGAGGTTTATGTGTGTCAACCTCCTAGTTTTGAAGATCCACAGTTCCTTGACAAAGTGTATAAGGTAGAAAAAGCTTTATATGGTCTACATCAAGCTCCTAGAGCCTGGTATGAGACCTTGTCTACCTACTTAATTGAAAATGGATTTAGAAGAGGCACTATAGATAAGACTTTGTTCATCAAGAAGGACAAAGGTGATATCTTGTTAGTACAGGTGTATGTTGATGATATCATCTTTGGGTCAACTAAGAAGTCCCTATGTGATGAGTTTAAAGGTTTGATGCACAAGAGATTCCAGATGAGTTCTATAGGGGAACTCACTTTCTTCTTAGGGTTACAAGTACAACAGAAGAAGGATGGAATCTTCATTAGCCAAGACAAATATGTGGCTGACATATTAAAGAAGTTTGATTTTGCCACTGTAAAGACAGCAAGCACTCCTATGGAACCTAACAAGGCATTGATCAAGGATGAAGAAGCTGATAGTGTGGATGTTCATTTATACAGATCAATGATTGGATCATTGATGTACTTAACAGCTTCTAGGCCAGACATAATGTTTGCTGTTTGTGCTTGTGCAAGGTTCCAAGTTACTCCTAAAATGTCACATCTTCATGCTGTGAAGAGGATCTTTAGATACTTGAAAGGTCAACCTAAATTGGGCCTTTGTATTATTTGATTCACAATTTGACTGGAAGCTTTTTCTAATAGTGGTTATATGGAGCTAGCTTGAAGGAAAATTCCACAACAGGGGTTGTTCTATTTATTAGCAAGCAGGTTGATTTCATGGCAATGTAAGAAGCAGACTATAGTTGCAAATTCTACTACTGAAGCAGAGTATGTTGCTGCTGCTAATTGCTATGGACAGGTGCTATGGATTCAAAATTAAATGCTTGATTATGGGTTCAACTTCATGAACACCAAGATTTTTATTGATGATGAAAGCACCATTTGTATTGTGAAGAATCCAGTATTTCACTCTAAAACCAAGCATATAGAGATTAGGCACCATTTCATCAGATATTGTTATGAGAAGAAGTTGATTCAGATGATTAAGATTCATACAGACCACAATGTTGCAGATCTTCTCACAAAGGCTTTTGATGTTAGCAGGTTTAACTTTCTAATTGCTAGCATTGGATTACTTAATCTCTGAAGTATTGTTTGAGGGGAGGTTAATGTGTTTGGCTAACAGTTCTTAATTTTTATTCATGGGTTATGCATAAATATGGATCCTCATGAATTCCTACATGCCTATCTAGTCTTTTCTAGTGTGCTTGTAATGAATAAAGGCATGTTGTTGTATAATTATTAAAGACAGAGTTAATACTGTTAGATATCTCTTAGTACTGCTGGACTTACTTTATACTGGTGGCTGAAACTTTGAACAAAAGTTGATGCTGCTAAGATTAGTTAGTGCTGCTTACACGGGTTTAGCAATGAGATTGATGATTAGTATTGGGTTTCTACTGGTAACTATTTTGTTTATACTGCTAGGAAAAAGTTAGTACTGCTGGGCAAAAGTTAGTACTGTTGAGCCAAATTTAGTACTGCTTGTTACCGTTAATACTGTTCGGGGCATAACAGATTTTCATTAATTAATTATAACCATTGAGATATTTCCGCCAACAACTTCGCTTATAGGGGTCTATATTTGGATAATTCTTGATCTTTCTTTCTTTTATAAGTTTTACTTCAAGATAAAGATTCAACTTTATTCAGTCGGTCCAATCATACCCTTAAGCTCTCTTTATAATATCCCAATTAACTTTGCTAAACCCTCATACTCTCATCAACGAACTTAAACCCAGAACCCTTCTCATACATCAATCTCTATATGGCGGATTTAAAGTTTGTCGATCAACATAATATAGTTGCTTGTTTGGAAAAGACAGAGGAGAACATTGGGTTTTATCAGATAGTGGACTTCCTCTCTACATGTTTGATCAATTATGCTCTCACTGTAAGTCCCACTATCTATGCTTCTTACATTGAACAGTTTTGGAATACTGCCACTTCCAAAACAGTCAATTCAGTGAAGCAAATACATGCTATTGTTAATGGCAAGGCTGTATTCATATCAGAATCATCAGTGAGAAGTGATCTTCTCTTTAATGATGAGGATGGTATTGCTTGCCTAACAAATGATGAAATTTTTAAAAACCTTGCATTGATGGGATATGACAGCTTTCCTACAAACTTACCTTTTCAAAAAGGTTCATTCTCACTACGGAATTATGATACATACCATCCTTCATTGTATAAGTTCAAAATCAACTGCTTGGAATGAATTTTCAACTAATTTGGCTTCAGCAGTTATATGTTTAGAAAAGGGTTAAAAATTTAATTTTTCTAAATTAATTTTTGATGGTATGTTGAGGAAAACTTGGATACCAAAGAGATTTTTTAATGTATCCATGGTTTTCAACTCCTTTTTGAATAACACTTAAAGATTTACCCAAAACCTTTAATGATACGTTATGAGAACTACACACAATAAAAAGGCTTTTCTCTCATATGGCAAGGGAAAACGTAAAAATTTTTCAGGAAAAAGTTACTCTACTTTTGACTCTATGTTGGTGCAATCCAGCACGCTGAGGTGAAGGTCACCAATACCCCACTGAACTTAACCCACACCCTCTACCGCACAAACTAAATACTTTCAGAACTCAAACTGATTCACTTTCAACTGAAACACCTCCAACAGTTTCCCATGAATTCAAACTGAAGTCACATTTGAGCAAATAACCCATCTCCATTACATATCAAGAAAACAAATAAAAGACTCAAAACATAGGGAGCCAAAACAGGTACTGTGTTACCTCTCTTTATCTCTTTTTTTTTTTTTTAGACTAGTGTGCCTTTAGACCATGGAGCAGATGAGGCTGTCCATAAGGAGGGGGTGACAGTATGGAAAGGGCTATCACTACTGTTGCTAGCTTAGTTGCAGCACAGGACAATAATAACATCCTTAAGACCCAGACCATGACAATGCCTAATGTTGACATTCCTCAGGGAATGGATTCGGGTGATAGTCCTAGGCACCAAGAAACCATAGGGGGTGCTCTTACTCAGACTAGGTCTGAGAGAGTGCTTGAAAAGCCCAATGAACAACCTCTCCCAGAAGGTCACACATCTGGAAATAGGGAGGGCAGTATGGAACATACTTTTAAATTGATGGACACTGTACCACCTACACCTCATGATTCACCTCTCACAGGAGGTTATACACTGGAATTGATGAGGGTAGGCTAAAACTGAAAGAATTAATGGCTATATGTACAAAATTGTCAAAACAAATGCTTGACTTGGAGAAAGATAAGGATGTACAAGCTGTGGAGATCCTCAAACTAAAGAAATGAGTCAAAAAATTATAATGAAAGAGGAAGTGAAGCATCTCACACCTAAGAAAGAGGATATATAGGCAGGTTGAGTCTTCTAATGATGATTTGGATGAGGAGGATGCATCCAAACAGGGGAGGGAAAGTGACAAGACAAAGTCAATGTTCCAAGATAGTGACTTTGATGTACTTGATGATGACATGGAAGATGTTGAAGGAGAGACGGTTCATACTGCTACCACTGGAGTTAGTGCTGTTAGTGCACCAGTTACTACTGCTGGTGTAGCTATTAGTACTGTTGAACCTAGAACACCTCCAACAACTGCTGTAACTGCATTTATAGATGAAGATCTTACCATTGCTCAGACTTTGATAAATATGAAGGAAGAAAAAGATAAGGAGAAAGGAGTTGCTATTAAAGATGTAGAAGATTCTCCTAGACCTATCAGATCAATAACTAAACTGCAACCTCTTCCAACTATTGATCCAAAAGACAAAGGTAAAGGTGTACTCGTTGATGAAGAACCTGAGAAACCAGTGATAGTAAAAAGAAGGGATCAAGGGTTAGCTCAAATTGAAAGTGATGCAGAGTTAGCTCAAAGATTACATGAGGAAGAGTTAGCAGAGTTGGACAAAGCACACTAAGAAAGACAAAAGCAAGAAGAAGCTACTAGTGCTGCTTTAGCTAAAGAGTTTGATGAAATTCAAGCTAGAATAGATGCTGATCATGAACTGGCTATAAGACTAACACATGAAGAGCAATAAAATTACACAATTAAAGAAAGAGCCAGATTGTTAGCAGAATTCTTTGAAAGAAGAAAGAAACAATTGGCAGCAGAAAGAGCAGAGGCAATAAGGAACAAACCACCTACAAGAACTCAAGTCAGGAATAGGATGATTACTTATCTCAAACATATGGGTAAGTACACTCATCAAAAACTAAAGCACAAGAACTTTGAAGAAGTTCAGAAGTTATATAAAAGAGAGAATAAATGGATTGATGACTTTAAACCTATAAATGATGACAGTGAACAGCAAGCACAAAGCACTAAAAAGAGACCAAGAGCAGATTCTAAAGAAGAAAGTTCCATGAAACAAAAACTAGAAAAGGATAATGATGCTGAAAAAGAGGAGCTTATAGATAGTATGGTTATAGTTCCAAGGGATTATGTTGCTATTGATGTTGAATCTTTGGCCACCAAATATCCAATTGTTGATTGGAAAACACATATTTTAAAGAGTTAATTGCATTTTTGGTCCCTGTGGTATGGCCAAATTGCAGGTTTAGGACCTTAACTTTCGAAATTATAGTGATGGTCCCTATTTTCAAGTTTCTGTTGCAAATTTACTCTCTAGGCCAGGACCAAACCTGCAATTTGGCCAAACTATAAGGACCAAAAATGCATCCTAAAAGGGCCAAACTTGCAACCCAAACATGAAAATAGGGACCATCACTGTCTGCACTCTTGCCTCCCCTGAGCCTGTGCATCCATCTGAACAAAAGTGATCTTCATTAATATGAGCATTTTTCATATCCTCCCCTGTTTGGAAGGATCCTCCAAATCATCTTCTTATGTAACCAAGCAACACAGACTTGAATTCTTCCTTATGCACAATGTTCCCCCCTATCCCCCTGTAATCCAATCTTTTCAAAGTAACTGATGCACTGATGTTTTTGGATACATGATCAACCACTCTGTTCTTTGGCATCCAGACCCAACATGTTGATGCTTTAACAGCATTAAACCTATTCCTCTTGACAGCATTATATGCAGCCTTTGGCTTATCAGCATTAACTGGTCTCATCCTAGTTTTCATTAAGACTGCGTTTGGAACAAAGTTTCTTTTTGGATGAGAGTAAGACATTCTATTAGAATTATGATGATTTACCCTTCTAGCATTGTTCCATATAGGTTTTTGTACCTTCCTTTTATAATCTTTTATCATATGGTTAAAGCTTCCACAAGAAAAACAAGCTTTATTGTTCATCACAAACTCATTTCCTAGCTGTTGGGATTTAAGATTATTCTAATTCCTTTTATTCCCTCTAGGTTTTTGTGATCTATACATCTCTGCATATTTAACTGTATTCCTAACTGTTTTATCATCTTGTTTAGCTTTAACAAATTCTTTCTTTTTAACAGTAGGAATAACAATTTTCTTTTCTGATTTAGGCTTAGACTCATTTTGTTCCTCATCATCTGACACCTAATCCTCAATATTTGGGGCATCTAGTGTTTTCTTAATCTCTTTAGGGGATGTTTCACTTACACACTTATCAACCTTGACACCATAGCCTTCAAATTTAGGCTCTTTAAACTTCTCAATGCCAGAGTGAGACAAATCAATGATAGTAGGTGCAAATAAACATGTAGGTAGAGGTGGAACAGCATTGTACCCCAAACCCTTTTTATTGTTATTTACTAGTTAACTTCCTATCACTTTATCCAAACTCTTAGTGGCATTATCATAGTTGTTAATTTTAAGCAGATTATCCTCTTTTTCTTTCTTAAGTTTCTCTATATAAGACTTAAGAGCAATAATCTCTGCTTCATTGAATGAGGCATCACTTTTTAATACAGCTATTTGATCAGTAAAGATGACCTCATTGTTCTTGTAGAAGACAAGTCTCTCTTCTATAGACGCTAACCCTCTTTTATAAGTTGCCAGATCAAACTCAGTTTTATTATGCTCTATTCTTAACTTATCATACTGAGTTTTAAGAGTTTCATGGTTTTTCAGACATGTTTTTGAACAAGTTTTTACCTCAGAGTCTGAAAGAGCCATAGGAGCCATCTCTTCCTTGTGAGTAAGGGATTCTTCTTGATAGTTTCTTCTAGATCAAAGCTTCAACCCGCTCTGATACCACTTGTAGAATCACTAACTTTTTTTAGATCTTTAACTTCCTTAGTTTAGATATAAGGGTTAGATATCTTGGATAAATCCAAAGGTACTAAGTGTGAAGCTTTGTGTATATGATATAAAAACTTTGTGGAATCTAGTTTATCACTAAGAGAAGTACCAATGTAACAGTAATATGATGTAGTAGGAAGAACAATATAACCAACAAGCTTCAATATTATTATTGATAATAATAACGAGTACTTCTATCTTTTGTACTAGGGTTTACAACCTTGAAGCTATGAATTAAGAGATGTGTATGAGAAGTATTGTGATGGTATATCTTTCTCTTGACTTATGATCTCTTTTATAGGACACAAGGTGTCATAGTCAACTACAATATAACTAAGTATACTAAAAGATTACAAGATCTTTCTATCAATCAATAATCTTTTCCTAAAATAACTCATACTTATCTCTTCACACAGTTGTAGTCTCTTCAACAGCTTTGACTTGAATCACTCTTATCTTTGCAGCAACTTTAACTCTTCAGCAGCATTAATCTTCCATCAGCAGCACTAACTTATACACTAGCAGTACTAAGTTCTTCAACAGCCTTAAGTTAGTACTAACAGTACTAACTGACTAGTCTAGTACTGGACAGTTTATATCTTGAGCCTAGTATAACTATTTTCTTCTCAACAGTACTAATTGTTGGCTTGGCAAGTACTAACTCTTATCTAAGCAGTTCAACTCTGAAGTGTTTAATTCCCAACAGAAGGGATCAAGGGTTAGCTCAAATTAAAAGTGATGCAGAGTTAGCTCAAAGATTACATGAAGAAGAGTTAGCAGAGTTGGACTGAACATAAAAAGAAAGACAAAAGCAAGAAGAAGCTACTAGTGCCGCTTTAGCTAAAGAGTTTGATGAAATTCAAGCCAGAATAGATGCTGATCATGAACTGGCTGTAAGACTAACACATGAAGAGAAAAAAAGTACATTATTAAAGAAAGAGCCAGATTGTTAGCAGAATTCTTTGATAAAAGAAAGAAACAATTGGCAGCAGAAAGAGCAGAGGCAATAAGGAACAAACCACCTACAAGAACTAAAGTCAGGAACATGATGATTACTTACCTTAAACATATGGGTAAGTACACTCATCATCAACTTAAGCACAAGACTTTGAGAAGTTCAGATGTTATATGTATGAGAAAGAAGTGGATTGATGACTTTAAGCCTATAGATGATGACAGTCAAACTGCATAGCTGAATGCACTAAAAAGAGACCAAGAGCTGATTTATGAAGAAGAAAGTTCCAAGTAAACAAAAAACTAGAAGAGGGTTAGTTGCTAAAAAATAGAGGAGCTTAGTGTTAGTATGATGTAGTTCCAAGGGTTTAGTTGCTATTGGTGTTGGAATTTTGAATATGGCCATACCACAGGGACCAAAAATGCAATTTACTCTATTTTAAATGAAAATATGATGTATTATCAAATCATCAGAGCATATGGAAGTTCTAAGAATTACAAGATATTCAGTGAGATGGTTGATGATTTTGACACACAAGATGTGATAGATCCACATAGGTTGGTAAATGAAAGATATGAGACAACAAGTCCAGAAGGATATGATTTGTTACTTTGGGGAGATCTGAAGACCTTATTTGAGCCTAATGAAGAAGATGAAATATGGAAGAATCAACAGGACTACAACCTGATAAGCTAGAGATTGTTTGACTCATGTGGAGTTCATGTACTGTTGATGAATACTAGAGTTGCTATTCACATGATGATTGAGAAGATATATCCTCTAACTCAAGAAATGCTTTCAAGGATGCTAAATAGAAGACTAGAGGTTGATTATGAAAGTGAGATGGCATTTGAGCTTCTCAGATTTACAAGATCACAACTTCAGAAGCAGAAGAGTGTTTGGATACATCCAACTGATGATCAAGATGCTGATACTGAAGAAACTTGATGATTAACAAGGT
This sequence comes from Tanacetum coccineum, assembly GCA_026074375.1. Lineage (NCBI taxonomy): Eukaryota > Viridiplantae > Streptophyta > Magnoliopsida > Asterales > Asteraceae > Tanacetum > Tanacetum coccineum. The sequence continues at coordinate 25,725 of BQNB010043349.1, forward strand.
GAATATCAAGTTTAGGGGAGGATTGTTGGGAATTAAAGGCTTCTGAAGTTACTACTGTTAGTTTTGGAAGTTAATACTGTTGATTCAAGATTGTGCTGCTGTTGAAGTTTAAAGATAATAGTCTAAGTTATTAGTACTACTAGCTATAATAGTTAGTGCTGCCAGTATATTGTTAGTACTGCCAGTATAGTTAGTACTGTTAGTTAATACTTAGTGTTGTTAGTCTTGTATAGTTAGTACTGCTATTATGATATGCATGAGTTAAATTAGGAATAGATATGCATTATCATTATACGTGTTTTGTAAGCCTATTAGGGTTTCCTTGGTGTATAAAAGGAACCCTAAGGCATAGATCAAGATATATTAATCTTTCATAGTTTTTCATAGCTTCAAGGTTGTAAACCCTAACACTGTCAAAGAGTGTTCGTATTAATATATTGGAGCTTATTGTTTTGGTTATATTTTTGTGTGTTAAACATTCATTACTGTTATTCTTCTTAGTGGTATAAACTAGATTCCGCATAGTTTATATCATACTCTCAAAGTTTCATTCTTAGTACCTTTGGATTTATCCAAGGATACTAAACCTTACATCAAGCTAAGGAGTTAAAGATATGTTCATTGGGATCAACAATTCTTACACAAAACAATGCCAATTCTTGAAAATGTTGTGTATAGCGTACAACATCAGTACCTTTCACCTTCTAGTTCCATAACTCGATCTCTAACTTCTTAATTTCAATCCTTGGATAGTAAGCTTCAGTCATCATCTTCATCAAAGTCTTCCATGGCATCCCATATGTTGCATCATGTCTAACAGCCCTAACATGGAAGTTCCACCATGTTAGTGCACTACCTAGCAAAGTACAAGTGGCATACTTCATTTGGTATTTAATAGTGTTGTTACTGATATGGAACACAAATTCCATCTTTTCAAACCAGTGGGCTAATTCTACAGCCCCTTCAGTTCCTTTGAAATTAAGTGGTTGAGAATTGAGGAAATCTTTGTATGTGTAGTTACGGGTGGTGCGTTCTCCTCCACCAGCACTGTTACTGTCACTATTTTGAAGGTTTCTACTATTTCTATTAGTATAAGGAGCCGCGAGTGCTTCAGTTACTCGTTGAGTAATCTGTTCCTCAATAGCGGCTACGCTCATACCATTTCTCTTTGGTGGCATTTTCCTCAAATTCACACAAGAAATATAACACATGATATTCCATCTGAAACATAATCACAACACGCAATAAGTACAATATATAAAATGAGATCACGACACGCAGAGAATATATAAAACTGAGATCAACCATGGCTTAAATAAATCAACGTCATCAATAGCAACATCATAAACATACATAAATAGGTTTAGATACTTATTACATCATTCTTACAGTACATCATAAGAAGTACAAGTTTATAACAAACCTACTAGCTTGGCAGTACCCAAATGCTTAGCAGGCAGTATCTAATGGTCCATCCTGACGCTCTAGCCCTCTGATGTGCTCTCCAAACCTGGTCAGCCTATTGTCACTCGCCTGCCTCTAATGCTGTAACTCTCTGATCCTATCTATAGAAAAACTACAAGCATCTTTGGTGTACGCAGTCTCCTGATCTGTGGTGATCACCCTCGTATGGAGGTATCGTGCCTCTCGCTCTAGAGAAGCCATACGTGCTCGTAACACTGCACTATCATCATGTGCGTCCTGGTAATGCACGTACATCTTGTGGCTGTCCTGCCTGTAGTGGGTGCTCAGATCAGTAACCCTCTCGTCGGTCTCCTCTAAGGCGACCTCTAATCTGTCAATAGAACCTTGGGCCAAAGTAGGCCTAGACTGTTTAGTAGCAGCAGGTGCTGCGAAGCTCTCACCGATATCAACCCTATGAGACGGAGTAGAAAATTGATGATGTGTCATTTTATACACTATTTTGGGGTTATTTAACCCCTTAAATCATGCTAATATGAGTAGATTATGTGCTTAATCGTTTATTTTTAGGTTTTTAGCACTTGGATCACTTTTGGAGGAAATACACGTGACTTGGGCTCATTTGGAGAAGAAACGGACAAGACTACGACTCTACACCAAGAACTATGAAGAATTATTCATTCAAAGCCTGGAGACGATGTCGCGACTATAAATCGACGACGTCATGACATTCATGGTGACGGCGTCAGAGATTTAGCGACGGCGTTAAGACGTGGCCGACTTAAAGTGGATCTAGAACCATCTACGCGGCGCCGGCGTCGGGAGTCCAAAGCGACGCCTTCGTAATGATATCTCTATAAATATAAAACCGATTTTAGGGTTTCAAGTGTGTAACTTTGTATAACTTTAGGGAGACAAACCTTAGCCTTTGTAGCAGCTTCATAGGTCATTTTTAAGGCCTAAAAACCCTATTGTACTACCTTGGATCCATGTTTTAATTTAAGTAAGGTTATTTATCTTTAATCATTCAATATGTCTATGTGTTGTGTCATTGATTTATCTTCTTTCTTTCATTATAACATGCGAGGCTAAACCCTTCTTTGTATTTGCTTATGATTGCATGAAAGTTGGATTGTAGATCCTATTACTGTTGCTTCTTGTTGATGAATGTGGGCGTTAAGCTTTAGAAAACCAGCTTTTGTCTGTCTCGTTGTAGACACATCGAGGGAAACACAAGTACGTAGAAAGGATACCATCGGGTAATAGTCTTCAAACTACCTTACCCTCTTATATTGTTGATCCCTCTTAAGGTATTTCATACGCATTTAATATACTCTTAGAGGCCTTATAATAGTCTTCATACCACCTTACTTGTGTGTTGCCCTAACGGAATATTAAATAGACGACAGGTTCGTGTAATCCGTTCATGACCTAGGAAATACTTACACAGATCATCACAAGTGTGACAAGGCAGCAGGATTAGGAGAAGCAATATGATAAGTAGTGCATGATTAAATAACTACATTTAATTATCATAAAGTTATCACCAGTAGATTACTTATTAATTAGTTTAGATAATAGTTAAACAAACCAACCTCTCAAACCATAGATTTACCTGCTTTCTATAAAACATAAAAACACAAAAATAATCTTCTCTCAACTCCTAGAATTCTGTTAGACCGTGATCAAGCCTTCCCAACCTATTCCCCTAGAGAACGATAACAACCCTCGAGTCTTGCCTATACTACGACTACAACAGTTAGCTACTCTGCCTAGGGAGTTGTAAAACTTCGTGTAGAAGTCCTACGTCGACCGCATTAAGTTTTTAGCGCCGCTGCGTGGGGAATAGTTAGATTTTGATCATAGTTTAACTTAGTTCTACTCGCTTGAATCCTTTCAAGTGAGACTTTAATTCCGTATATTATCTTTCTCGTAGTCTATATTTTCTTTGTGTTAATTGTTTCGTAACCCATTCTTGTCAACCACCATAGGAGACGAGAATCCTATCCGCACTCTTGGAGACTACTCCAAACCTAGCCACGAGGGCTACAGGAACACCATCGAGCTCCCTATAGGGAACAACGTGGTACCTCTTTGATCCGACACCATCCGGTTGGTACAAAACGGATGCTCATTCTACGGACTTCGGTCCGAGGATCCAATCCAACACCTTAAGGATTTCCTAAAACTTGTAGACTCGCTTGACCTTGACGGTGAAAATAGGGAAAGAACACGCCTGCGTTTATTTCAATTTTCCCTTCGTGATCAAGCTAGCAACTAGCTTGAACGTCTTCCAGTAGGATCCATCACCACATGGGAGGATCTTACTACTCGTTTCCTTGCTGAATTCATTCCATCGAGAAGGACCGTAAAACTCCGCAACAATATCCAGATGTTCCAAAAACATCATGGAGAATCTCTATCTGAAGCATGCACTCGTTTCAAAGACTTACTCTAAAAAGTCCCTCATCATGGCATTGACCTTTGGCTCCAAGTCCAAATCTCTTATGACCATGTCAATCCAGTCACAAGACAAACCATTGACCAATCGGCCGGTGGTAAGCTTCGTGTCCGAAACGCTAAAGAATCTTGGGCATTATTAGAGGACCTCACCCTCTATAACAACGAAAGTTGGAACGACCCAAGGGATTTTGCTAAGCCGGTCAAGGCAATCACTTTGCCTTAAGATGTCCCAAGTACATCCGACCGATGCCTCATCGAGCTCGAGAATCAAGTCCAATGCTTGATGGAAGCTCACCTTGCTCTAACATAACCTACTCAAGTGAACATAATCACTACCCCATATGAGATCTGCAGTGGTTCCCACGACACTTAGTTTTGCATGGAAGATCCCAAACAAGCCTTTGTTGAATATGCATCCTCGCGTACCGATGAAGCGGGAGGTAACTGGTACACTTTTTAGCCCGATCAAAACAATCTTGGTGACACCTACAATTCGTCATGGAAAAGTCACCCAAACCTTAGGTGGAGACAACCCCAAAATTCCCAAAATAATTTTTTGAACCCACCTAACCGGTTCTAATCCAACGGTCTGATCCAGAATCGTTCCTTCAGCAATCTTCCTCAAAACTTTAACAATCAATCAAATCTTGAAGGATTGGTATCCAACTTCATGGCATCTCAAGACACTAGATTGTCTAAGTTTGAATCCGATTTCAAACAACAACAAAGAAAGATGACCAACAAAATCGACATAGTGTTGAAGGCCATCACCGACCGAATAGCGGGCATACTACCTAGCGACACGGTTAAGAACTCGAAACTAATTACTTCCCCAGTTTCGTCTTCTCGTTCTTACCCTGTAATAGACCCGCAATGCTCAACCCATGTCCATGGTTCAATCAACACTATCACGATACATCCCAAGCAACAAAACGACTCTCGTGATAGCATGGTTGAGGAAGAAAAGCATGAAAGAGAGGGCAATCCTGAAGACACCAACACCATCACATACATTGAAGAACGAAGAGATACGCCATTACTGGAGCGGAAAGACATTGCTGCTGTTGGTAGTTTAGGATATAACAAATATGACGAGGGAATTGAATGGTTTGATGTTGAAGAACCTCTAGACTTAGTTGACACAAGTGAAGAATCAGTTTATGAAGCGTTGATTGAGGAAATGCCTAAATGCTCACTTAATTACGGCTTTAGGATCAAAAAGGGTGACCTAAGAAACCTTAAAATTCCCTGCATGAAAGGTCATAAATTCATTGCTAACGCATATATTGATGTTGACCTACCCATGAACATCATGTCCTTGGCCTATTATAACTCTATTAGAAAGAACGGATATGAGTACAGGGGATGGAATTTCATAGGATTAGGAAGGGACATGCACGTATTTGTAGGAAATATGAGTTACATCATAGATTTTATAATTTTGGAAAATATTGAGACTAACATTGACCCCAGCTTATCCCATGTGATCTTTGGACAACCCTTTATTGAAATCACTTGTCTGGCTGTAAATAGGAAACACGGGTTAATGACTTTCGCGGACGGAACTAAAGAAATCACTTTTAAAACACCATATAAGGACCTAGAGAGGAGCGAATTTTCTAGCGAGGGTCACGACTTATTATCATCTAGGGTAATACTCAATGAGGACGACTATGATAGAGGATGTAGGAAGCCATCCGATTTAGAAGATGGGTTTTATAAATACGCCATTAAGCTTGGACCCGAATATGCAACTGGAATGAATGATGAAGGAGAAGTCACGTAAGGACGTATGACTTCGAGTCTAGCAACAAGACTCGTAAATAAAGAAAAGCGCTTTTTGGGAGGCAACCCAATATTTACTTTTCCCGCATTTAGGAGTGTCTTGTGTTTTAATCCTTTATTGTTTGTTTGATTATGTTTGAATTAATTGTAATCATGCTTTGTTTGTTTATAACTTCGTCTTATTTGCAATCAAAGGTATTTTATAACAAGATAAGTGTAGGGGAAATAATCGGTTTTTAAGAACCCAATTCAAACATTTAAAATAAATTGTTTAGATTAATTCGCGTCAGTTTCGAGTCGTATGATTGTAATGATTAATTCCAGGTTTTTATGTAGTGCTTTCTTCAGATTTGACTAATAAAATTGCGTACATGAAATTTCTCATTAAAAACGGAGAAGAAATTTTCACAGACCATGGAGACAGCGTCAGGATTTATCCTGACGGCGTCGTGTCTCCAGCTATGTAAAAATTCAAAAATTTTCAAGTATTTCTGAAAAATAAATGTGCAATATTTAAAATTTGTAATTCTTTTGTAAACCTGCATAAACCTATAATTATATCATTACTCTCATCCTATCTTTACTGCTTTCATAGAGTCGAAACCCTAAACTCTCATTGTATATTTATCTATCCCGCCGATTTTATGCTTGGTATAGTTGTCTTTGTCTTTGATTACAGGTTATATTTGACGAGAAGAAGCTTGGAAATTCTTAGGAAGTTTCATTGGACGATTCTTGGAGGACGATTTAACCAGTTATCGCATGTTTTTTCTCCATTATTGAGCAAACCAGGGGAGTACTAGTTTCTTTTACTTGTTTTCTTTTCCCTTTATTCATTTTTACGGGTACTTCTATAGAACATTGGGGACAATGTTCAACTTAAGTGTAGGGGGAAATAAGCCTTAGAAACTATTCCTTCATTTGCCATTTGCTTGTTCCTTAAACTGATAGGTAATATATCAAAACATAGCATAAAAAGGTAATTTTGACCCAAATTTAAATTTTTTTATGACACATACCGACAAAAACCAAGTATTAATAGCGCCTCATAGATAGGAATGCGTATGACTAGCACAAAAACCCTCAAAATTCTACCCAAAAAATGTGAGGTTCGCCTTTAGATCTTTAGGAATTCGGGTATCCATTATTGATACCCAAAATAGTTTGTACCTTTAGCTTTCTCGAGTTAAGGTTTGAATGCAGTCATATGTGTCTATTCCGTCGTTACGGATGTGTACGCATGGTCTTTGTCGCCTTTTCTAGAGCATTGGTATCGGTATTAAATTATATGAGTGTACCGGTAGTATATGAAATTATAGAACTTGTTTTTGTGATGTATCCCGAGACCGCATAGTAAGTATTAGGATTTTCTAGATAAGAGGCACTAGAATTAACCCATGTTTTAAACATGTAATTTGTTATTATGGTCACATCGACTATATAACTTTCCTACACCCTTGCCATGCACTTATTTTTAGTGCAGGATACCCCTAGTATAACCCTCCGAGCCTATCCTTTTTTACAGTTCTCGTAATTTTCTAGTTAAGCCGGACTATTAATGAAGAGCATTGTTAACCCTTAAACCAATCGTTACACCTAAATCGCCTTAGCCTACCTTGTATGTACTCGCCTTTAGTACATTATTGTTTTAACCCAAGTTAATTATTTGAGTACACGGTTGCTAAGCCCTTATCCTTGTAAATACTGTTTTGGGACGATTGGGATTCATGGTAGTATTCATCTTATGAAGAAATTGGGAAGAAGTAATTTATTACCCCAATAGAGCTCAATAAGCTCCATGTTATTTTGATCCACCTCAAATCGGGTCATTAGTTAGATTGTAAATAATCGAGTATGTAAAAGTTCAAGTGTAGGGGTGTATCTATAAACCCCCATGATGTATGATATGTTTAAGCAATGGCAGGGCAAAAGTGTATTAAAAATGAGAAAAAGAAAAGAAAAGAATCGAAAAAAATATATGTATAAAAAAGAAAAAAATATACGGGCTGCCATTTGCTTATATTAGAGTCAAGAAAAGAAAAAGAAAGAGATTGGTGTAGAGTTTTGTAGAGTTTGTATATTTTGTCCGAGTCTTGGCTTAGCAACCAAACCAACGTGTATTCTTATAAATAATTGGCTAACCCTCCCACTCTAAATTTACCCAAAGTCACCACCCAAATGTATCCCATCCATTTCCGTTTCCATTAATGTTATCTTACACCTAACCCATACAACCCTTTAAAAGACCTCTTGGAAAATAATGAATAATGCTTGCGCCTAGTGGTTGAGGTTTGATCCTTTACCAAGCCTATGGTAATTTATATGCTATGACAAGTAATGAGTGTAGATTTTCTGTTTCCCCATTATGTTATAATTTATTATACACTCGAGAGAAAGAGAGAATCCCAAACACTTATGTGAGGTGCTAGTATATACTTTCCGTGCTTTTAATTACGAGGTCTAGAAGGTTGTGTTGTAACATACTTTTAAAGAGTAGGTTAAATGACCCTAATACTGCTATTGTCCAAGTAGAAAATCCCATTTTCTTGAAGACAAGCAAATCCCAAGTGTAGGGGTATTTGATGAGGTGTCATTTTATACACTATTTTGGGGTCATTTAACCCCTTAAATCATGCAAATATGCCTAGATTATGTGCTTAATCGTTTGTTTTCAGGGTTTTAGTACTTGGATGGATTTTGGAGGAAATATAGGGGCTCATTTGGAGAAGAAACGGACAAGACTACGACTCTACACCAAGAACCATGAAGAATTACTCATTCAGAGCCTAGAGACGACATCGCGACCATAAAGCGACGGTGTCATGACATTCATGGTGATGGCGTCAAAGATTCAGCGACGGCGTCAGGACATGGCCAACTTAAAGTGGATCTAGAACCATTTATGTTGTGACGGCGTCAGGAGTACAAAGCGATGCCGTCGCAACGATATCTCTATAAATATAAAACCGATTATAGGGTTTCAAGTGTGTAACTTTGTATAACTTTATGGAGACGAACCCTAGCCTTTGTAGCAGCTTCATAGGTTATTTTTAGGGCCTCAAAACCCTATTGTACTACCTTGGATCCATGTTTTAATTTAAGTAAGGTTATTCGTCTTTAATCATTCAAAATGTCTATGTACTGTGTGATTGATTTATCATCTTGCTTTCATTATAACATGCGAGGCTAAACCCTCCTTTGTATTTGCTTATGATTGCATGAAAGTCAGATTGTAGATCCTATTACTGTTGCTTCTTGTTGATGAATGTGCGCGTTAGGCTTTAGAAAACCAGCTTTTATCTGTATCGTTGTAGACACGTCTAGGGAAACGCGAGTGCGTAGAAAGGATACCATCAGGTAATAGTCTTTATACTACATTGCCCTCTTATACGGTTGATCCCCCTTAAGGTATTTCATACGCATTTAGTATACTCTTAGGGGCCTTGTAATAGTCTTCATACTACCTTACTTGTGTGTTGCCCTAATGGAATATTAAATAGACGGCGGGTTCATGTAATCCGTTCATGACCTAGGAAATACTTACACAGATCATCACAAGTGTGACAAGGCAGCAGGATTAGGAGAAACAATCTGATAAGTAGTACATGATTAAGTAAATACATTCAGTTATCATAAAGTTATCACTAGTAGATTAGATATTAAATAGTTTAGATAATAGTTAAACAAACCAACCGCTCAAACCATAGATTTACATGCTTTCTATAAAACATAAAAACACAAAAATAATCTTCCCTCAACCCTTAGAATTCTGTTAGACCGTGATCATGCCTTCCCAACATATTCCCGTAAAGAACAATAACAACCCCCGAGTCTTGCCTATACCACTACTACAACGATTAGGTACTCTGCCTAGGGAGTTGTAAAACTTCGTATAGAAGTCCTACGACGACTGCATCAAAAATCGAGCTCTCTTTTGAGGCGGCATGTCAGCCTCGGGAATAGGGTCTTTGCAGGTAGTTGGTGATGGTAGTGGTGGTGATAGTGGTGGTGATTTAACAGATGCAGCAGTATCGACTAGAGTACCAAGGGATAAAAGATGATGAGGTCTAACCGACTTTTGCACCCTACAGAGTCATGTCTGGGACAAAGGGTTAATAGAGTGAGAAATGGGTGATCGTATCGTTGGTAGAGGTGCTAATAAGGGTGATAGTGGAGATGGTTGATGATGTATCATTGTGTGGTGTATATTTTTATGATTTAAGTTTTAAATTTATATTTTGCCGACTTAACCAAAAACAACACTTTAACGGGCAGTGTACCCGGTCGGTGGTAGATTCGTAGTAAGTAGGGTGTCGAACACTTGAAGCGAGGTTAAATCTCTCAATTTATAAATATTTTGGTTATCTAATCTAAGTTAATTATAATCTAAGTCAAACCTATGTTAATCCTATGTTAGTTTTAATTCTAATTTTAATAGGTAAAAGGGGGGTTTTCAGCCTGAGAGATTGGCACGGGTTTGGTGGTGACTATAATCAATTCACGACACTTTAACCCACGTAAGCAAATTAACAGAAGATAAAAGAGCGGTCAAGCCTTATGATAGAAAACTGTATTAGCCATCATTAATCCGATTAGAAGTTGGTTTGTTTATTCAGTGCAAGGATTGCTTATCTCGAGGTGGTATATCATTCTTAGACCTAGGCGGGACTTCTTCCTAAGACCTAGACATGTAGAATTCTATCACAATTAAACACATCCGCATAAAGCATCCTTATATATTGATTATAATTCATCTAGAGGATAACACGGTGTGTGTCATACTAAGCCTAGCTCATAGAGACTTTACCCACTTACTACTTAACGGTAATTTATATTAGGTGGTAGTCTACAATCCACACTATACCAATGATCAGAACTTTATTAGTTAGTACTAAGCCACCACCTACAACGGTACAACCGGTTCAATTAGGCAAGCAGGACGTTATTACTGATCCTATTTGTTCCACCTATACGCATTACTATATGGAGAGCTATCCCAGACTCTTAGCCTACGCCCAAATAACACCAAAGTTGTAGCGCATTAAATATGTAGGACTAGACCCAGTTGAATGGTAGGTCGCATACTTAAGCATGTAAACAAGTATCATGTGATAAACATAATCAATAAATTCAACGATAAATTAAGAAATCGAGATATAAACAAAACCAAACATTCAGATCTTCATAATAATGGCTAATACCCGAAGGTAATACAAGAGTAGTGGCTTAGCCAAGGTAAACTAACTAAGTTAACGAATGATACCAAAAACTAAACGATTACAAAAGTATAAGAAATTACACATTGTCTCCTATGGATTAGAATGCGTTGCAAGTCCTCTTCTGCTCTTTTTCTCCTCTGAAAATCGACTTTTTTGGTTTAGGTATCGAGAATATGAATTAGCACACTTAAAACTCGTTTTTAAGTTTTGTATTTATAGGGTCTCGAGTCAGTGTCGATACGACGTATCCAAGGTATTGGATACGGCGTATTGGGGTTTCTTGGAGTATGGACCATGTTTGATATCTTCCAGAATATTCATATACTATATCTCTAATACGGCGTATTGGTCTTCGCTGGATACGGCGTATTGATCTTCTTTCCTTTGTGGTCTTTGGTGAGTGTAGGCACGGATACGCCGTATCTTTCTTGATGGATACGGCGTATTGGTTGTCAGAACAGTAATCTTCAAAATATCTTCGTTTAAGCTCCAGAATGCGTGCCTTTTGCTAATATTCACCAAGTACTCTGTAATTACTGCAAGTCTCAAGTATAAACGATTAAATTACAATTCTTTGCAATAATTATTCAAAATAGGCTAAATACATGGGATAAATGATGCTATAAAATAGACGTTATTTTATGTCATCAAATACCCCCCACTTGAATCCTACTTGTCCTCAAGTAGCATTTAGAAGTTTATAAAAATGTATCCCTAAGGATATTTTTCGTTAAAGCATTTATTTGATCTATTACAAGTACACAACCAAACACCTCACGAAATAGGAAGATGAAAACACTCAAATCACTCAACTAATCTATGTGGTAACATGTAACTAATTCGCTCAATTTCTCGGTCATGATAAGTATTCTATCATAAGCTTGGCGAGGATACACATCTCCACCGCTAAAGCTAAGGAGTAACAAGTTTATAAAGGTAAAATGGGTTTTTATGATAAAGATTAGGGTTGATTACTCTAACTAATCTTTATTGATACCAATATTCTAGGAGGGCGACAAAGACCACACATACACACCCGTAACTAAAGGATAGACACATGTGACTGCTCACTCCCACCTCGAACAAGCTAAAGAGTAGGAATAGTAGAGTAATATAGGGTATGGATCTTCTAACTTTCACCAATTGTAATAAACCAACAAGGCAGCTGAAACATGCATACATGGCCATAACAACATAATAGACATGCACGCTCGATCACATCCTCATTCGCGTAAAACCCATGGTTAATGATTAGGAAAGAGAATTAAATTATTGTTAAATAAAAATTACAAAATAAATGGATTAAGTCTAAAATACAAGTTGCTAGACACTTTTTCCCGACCGTTACCATGATAAAGACACAACTATTTACAAACGACTTGATCATAGATCAAAAACAACAACCTAAGTTGGCGTTCCCGTAACGGTCAACTTCCTAATCATCCCATACTTTAAAAGCCAAGTGGCGATATCTTCCACTTTATACAATACTCTACATCGTCGATTTGTATCAACGAATAATTGATCCTTCGTATAATTCCTTCGGTAGTTGCGAAATGATTATCTTCAAACTTTCCTTCTTTTTTTCTTTCTTTTTTTGTTGCAATTTTTCTAATTTTTTTAATTTTTTTCATACTATACTATGAAACTCGATGTAATTTCACCATCTTCATGATCATAATAATTCCGAATAATTCATTTGATAATTCCTTCATTCTTCAGACGTACCATTAATTGCGATGGTAGTAAAAATACATGAGTTTTGACTATAATATACATTCCCATTTGCGATGTGTAAATTCTTCCAACCGTACCAAAGATAGAAAATTTTGACACAAGACTCGGGAAATACAAACTTTACACTTTAAGCAACTAGCAACTGTAAAATAAACTTAATCTAATAGGGTAGGGTAAGGTGTAAAGGTGTAACGAAACAAATAATTGGTGTATTTCCTAAAGGATTGGCTCTACGGGTTGTTTTAGGGGTATCTTACTCTTAAAGTGAGAGTAAACAAAGGGTTTATACGGGGGTTAACTAACCGGTGTAGTTAGTTAATAAGCAACATGTAAAGGCGTTTTGGGTGTAATCCTAAAATTTTACCAATTTAAACAAGTTACTCCATCTAAATCCATAGTACTCATCACTGCGGTCTCGAGTGATATACCAAGCCAAGTTCTAAAGTCTACTACATCACCGGCACACTCATATTTTTGTGGAATTTGGGTAAACATTTGGAAACGGATAAGGTTAAATCCTTATAATATCTAACAAGGGTTATTTTGTGCGGGTTATGTATAAATTAATTTCACAAAAGTATGCTTGAATTTTTTTTAAATTTAAGCATAATTTAAGCATTTTAGTGTGAAAAATAGGAAAAGTAAACATTCTAATTCCACCCCCCCACTTGAATTATACAACGTCCTCGTTGTAGATATAAAACATTAAATACGGGAATTAAAAAGAATTAGAATGAGAAAACTCCCCTGATATTTGCTCGGTAGATTCTCCATGTAGGTTTATTGAGCAAGATTGTGTGTTGAACAGCCGCCTTGAAGTTTCAAGACTCCAACACTTCAAGATCTCCATATTTGTAATTTCTCCATCAATATTCGTCGATATTTCTTTCACGAGGTCCTGTATAAAATATAGGAAAAACATGCAAAATCCTATCTTGGTATCTACGGTTAATTTAAACTAAACTAAACAAAACTGTACAGGAGACCAATACGCCGTATCCATAAACTGGAATACGTCGTATTGAGAAACCTGTAAAAAGTATCTAAATACGGGTCAGTCTGTTGAATACGCCGTATCATGTGCATGAATACGCCGTATTGACAGAACTGACAATAATGTTTTTAAAAGTGCATAAAAAGTAAAGACTGATAACGTCTAGACAATCAATATGCCGTATGGTATGGAACGGATACGCCGTATTGATGTCTGGGAAGACAGAATCGATAAAATTAAATAACATTCCGGGTTGTCTCCCGGGAAGCACTTTTGTTTACAGCGAAGTCTTTAAGTTAGACTTTTCTTCAGCTTCTCTTCATCATTGTATCTCATGCACGCTAATGTTCCTGCGTGTGAGCCATTCTTCCGTCTTCGCATCTCGAATGTAATCGGGTCCTAAGTTCAATACTCCTTTGAAGAACCCTTTAAGCTTTTGGTACGGATGCGAGATTTCATTCTTCTTATCTTCATCACTTACCTTTAGTAATGGTGGGATCTTGTTGCATTGCTCATTAGTGTGGTGTTTAAACCTCGGATGTGATCGCACCATTTGGTAAGTTACTTCATCATTACCATTGTAAATGGTAATCATTCCTTCAAACCGTTTTGCATTAATCCAAACTTCTCTTAAAAATGGTTCGCCAAAAATAACATCGCTCATTCCTTCATCACGATAAGCATCCATATCTTCTAAAACTACAAAATCTATTAGGATAGAAAAAGTTCCAACAAAGATAAGTATGTTCATTAAGGTTCCAACTACATTATTCCCCTAGTATTCCATTTTCTCCCTTATTATAGAATTATGAAACTTCTTGGTCATTACATTGACGTATAATATAGGGAAATAATTAGCGTATAAAAATTCAAAACCTATCGTGCAAGAGAACTTCAAGTTGTAGGCACAATCAATATGGATCTTCTTATCGTGGTCGCAATCACTATGATATCTAAAAACTTTGCTATCCATTCTAGCATCATTCCTAGTTCTAAATTCCTCAATTACCTCACCTTCCTTAATGGTGGGCATTAAATCATCAGCTTGATTTTTTCTAAGCTCTAATGGTACATTAAGATCATTTAGTTCTATGTAATCCTCAAAGAAAGGGTCTAATGATCTATTTATCACCAAAGTCTCCCCCATTAGCCTAGCTTCTAAATTAAGTTCCATTCTTTCTCTCAAACTTAGCATGTAGACCCTCTTAATTAAACTACTAGCAGGTTTAACACTTATGAAAATAATCCTTTCTTCCCCGACCCTTAAAGTAATCTTTCTTTTGTAAACATCAATCTTAGCATGGGCGGTAGACAAAAATGGTCTTCCAAGGATTAAGAGAACTTTGATATCCTCAGGCATATCTAGAATTATAAAGTCTACTAAGAAAACAAATTTACCAATACCTGCTAGCACGTTTTCAGCTATTCCTTTTGGATATTTCACAGTCATGTCTGCTAATTCAACTGTCAACTTAGTGTGAGCTAATTTGCCTAATCCAAAGTTAAGGTAGGTCGAGAGAGGCATAACACTAATGATAGCTCCTAAGTCAACAAGGGCATTATCAAAGCATACATTATTAATAAAGCAAGGTAAAGTGAAACTCCTTGGGTCTTTCTCCTTTCGGGGTATGATATGTGAAGCTTCAGAGTAAGCTTCCGAGAATTATGGTCCATATGATCCCTTCTTTTCTTTACAGCAGTAACCATTCAAATGACTTGGAAACGGAATCGTTGTTTGTCTTATCTCATACATCAGTGTACGTTTCTGTCCAGTTGATACAGCGTATTGGGAGGATCCAATATGATGTATCGGGCATGAATCAGCTTCAATAGTAGTTGAAATCGACTTGACTTGATCTCTCGGATTCGCTTCAGTAGAGCTAGGTAGACTTCCAAATCCTCTTTCCTGTACTACTGATCGTGCCGGATTCACACCGTAAATATATATAATATATAGTAAAATATAAAATATATAAATAAGTGTAAAAACCAGCAATCAATGATACCGAGAAGTAGTATAGAGCTTTCCCGGGTCGTTTATCCCCAACGAGGCTGGAATGGTAAATCGATACGATCGAAGATTTGAGTTTGAAGGAAGGAATTGGTTTGGGAAGTTGAAAAAGTCAAATTAGATAATAACGGACTAAAACGTTTAAGAAAAACCTAAAAATTATGAAATTAAACTAGAAAACGAAGGCCCGAATCCCGAACAAAAGGGGGAAAACCTAAAAACTTTAAAAATAACCCTACGAAGAAATTTTTGCTTCTAAACTACTCTAGGGATCAAATAACGAAGAATGAAAAAGACTAGACCGAAAACGGAGTTCGTTTGACCCAAAAACGAGTCAAAACAAAATCCCGTACCCGGACCCGTTCTTTAAAAGATGAAAAGTTGTAAAAATGACCCTACGAAAACTTTTATATTTTTCCTACAAACTAGATGACAAAATAAAATTTTCTAAAAAAGCAAAATATTTTTTTGATAATTTTTGTATTTTTTATGAATTAAATAAACTTTTAACGAAATTAAATTATAAAAAATATTAAACGATCACTAAAAATTCTGAAATTTTTTCTAAAAATACTAGGGTTTATAAAGTACCTACGAAAAATAACAAACACAACACAGCTTATTCAATAAGCCCCGAAAATAAGCTTTTACAGCTTATAGGCTTAATGAGCCAAAATGTATATAAATACCAAGCACCTTGGGTCTATAACGAAAAAGACCCAAGGGCGCAGTGGTAGAGTGTGTTGTGTAAAAGGGGATGTACCGCTTGGTCTCGGGTTCGAGTCTTGCTCACCCGGACCAAGTGTCTTCCCCTTTTTTTTTTTTTTTGAAAACTCAAAGAAGCAAAGTTGTTAAGCTCGTGGGGCTTAACAACTTTGTCAACTAGAGCTTTTGCTGAAAAGCAATGAATAAGCTTATAAATAAGCTCAAAGTTGACAGAAGTGGCTTATTTGGACTTAAAGGCAAAAAATGCTAAGTCCTTTTGGACTTGAGGTCGAATTAAGCTAAGGCAAGAACTAAAATAAGCTAAGATGGGCTAAACTAATCTAATTAAGCTTAAAAGTCTAAAGGCTTAAGGCCTAATAAGCTGTGGGAAGCTTATTATGCCAGAAAAGCTTAAATAAAGCTTAAAGAGGCTAAAAATGCTTAAAGCTAAGACAAATAAGCTAGAAAAAGGAAATAAGCTAACTAAACTATTAACTTAACCTAAAAAGCTTCTAGGAAACAATTTTTGAGCTTATGGAATAAGCTCAATAAGCCAAAGTGTTGCTTAAACCCACAACAGTACTAACTTGGAGGTTAGTACTGTTGGTGTAAATTTGGGCTTAAAAAGCTCATAAAGCACAAGGGAAGGGGAATAAGCTCAACACAGCTTATCAAACTAACAAATTAAGCTGAAAGGGACAAAATTGAGCTTATAAAATAGGCTCAATAAGCCAAGAAGAAAAATAAGCAGTCCCTCAGCCTAAGGGACTCACACACAGTCAAATGCAAGGTTTGGACTCAAAAATAAGCAACCAAATAAGCTTCCTAAGGCCTGAAACTTTAAGGGCTTATTTAAGAGCTTATAGACTCTTAAAATAAGCCAATAACTTGGGCTTAAATTGGCTTAAAGGCTGAGAACAATAAGCCTAAAGTTCCCCCTTTGCACCAGGGGAGCTTTAAGGCAAATCTCAAGGGCTTATTTGGCAGCTTATTTTAAGCTGTCAAATAAGCTCTAAAATCACAAATAAGCTCAAACAGATTGAGTGCTATAGCCAAGGGGCTTGTGCACCAATTTTCAGCTTTTGAAAATCAATTTTACTTGCTTATTTTTGACTGTGAAAAAGGTGTTTGGGGCTTATTAAAACTGTGACACAAAGACTTGGGTAAACTTTGACTTACCAAAGTCCAAAGACAAGAGGCTTTTGACAGCCTTTTTGGACACTCAAAACACAAACTTTTAATGCTAAAACTTAAACCTACAAGTGCTTAATCAAATAAGCACTTGTGGGTTACTAAAAAAATTCACAGTTTTGAACATGGTTTTAAAAAAACTTAGAAAACTATTTTACAACTAAAAACTTTCTAAAAACAGCTTGAAATTGCTTAAAAACTTAAACTAAAGTTAACCCAAATACCTTAACCCATGCAAACACCCTTTTGACCCGTTTTTAAGCTTATGCCAAACACCCCTTTACTTAAAAACTGTCAACCCAAAGTGGGTTTAAAATCCATTTTTAAACTAAAACTTTAAAAACCTTTTATCTACTTCTACTTATTTTGACCTATTTAAACTATTTTAAAACTAAAAGTCCTAGCTTATTAAGGAAAATAAGCTAGTTTCTCTACTAGCTTATACTACTACTTATGACAGTTTTGAGAGATAAGCTAATGTAACACAAAATTATGCATTAAAAACTTAAAATAGCTAAATAACAAGCCTAAACTAATGTGTATGCAAAGATTAAAGGCAAATAAGCTAATGACTTAAGCTAGAAATTAAGCTAAATGATCATAAAGAATTGAAACCTTGGATTTTTGTTGTCTCAGAACCAAGGCCACTCTTTCTGAGTGAGTGGCCAAAAAAAACCTGTCCTAATGGCTCCCAAAGCCTCTAAACCTGAGCAATAAGCTCAATATTTATGCTAAAATTAGCTTATTCTTCAATAGCTTCCAAACACAAAATCAAATGAACATTTTATAACTAAATCACATGAGAACAGTATTTGAGAGCTTTTAATAGGTATTAAACTGAATTTGAGCTTATTAACAAGAATAAGCTCAAATTAGCTTATTGAGAGCTTATGAAGTAAAAACGGCTTAAATTTTCATTAAAACTGAAAATTACAAATGCATAAGAGAGGTTAACTTGAAAATACTTTAAAACTACACATAAACAACAATTAAAAACTGAATTTAAAAACTTAATAAACATCAATGTTTGCCACAAGCTTACAAGCATTTTATAAGCCCGAAAACTACAGCTAGGTCTTCTTTTTCCTCTTTTTCCTTGTTGTGCTTGTTGTAGACACACAAACCCAGGTGTGTTTTGTTGTGTGAGAGTGTTAAAACCCTAATCTTGGCCCTTCAATCATTTAAAATCAATCCTAGGTCGTCGCCACGAAATAGTCTTTGGGGGTTGTGATTGCCAAGTTGGCACATTTGTTGCTGGGAAAGGTAGTGGAGGAGGGGGGAGATGAATATCCATGGAGGTGGTGAAGGTCTTTGGGGTAAAAACGGGTTTATAGACCCGTGATTGTTTTGGGGGGAAAAGGGAAGGCGGGAAAAGGAGTTGGAGTTGTAACAGAGTGTTTGTTTGGGCAAATGGCAAGTTTAACCCCTCAAAGTTATGTGGTTGTTTACACAGTTGGTCCTTGTGGTTAAATAACTTTTGGGGACTTGGCAAAACAAGTCCCCAAGAGTTATTTAACTCTTTGCATATTTCGTCCTTGGTGTATACAAGTTAGGGGGTTGGCAGTTTTGCCCCCCCACTTGTTACTTTGAGTAAATAACAAAATGGCCCTTCTCTTTTCTTTTCCTCTTTTCACTTATAAAAAACAAGTTTAAGGGTTTGGCAAATTCAACCCTTACCACTTTATAATTTCTTTGTTTTGTTGACTTTTGCTTCGGGTTGACTTGGACTTTGACCCATTGACTTTCTGTTGACTTATTGACTTGATTGACTATTTCCGGCTTTGATTTGGCTTGTCTATTCACAGTCTTTTCCATTCCGGTCCGGTTTTTGTCGTTTTGTCTTTGTTTTTCGTCCTTTTCTTGGTTATCCGTTCCTGTACAATACAATTAGCAAAACAAGCGTATCTTTGGCATTTTAAGTCCGTTTTTGGTTATTTTAGCTCATTTTTAAAGGTAAAAGGTATGTGTGATTAAGCACATACCAATTTCCAAATAATCTTTGTTTAGCATCCTACTCATACTTAACTCTATCATTTTTCATTCTTCGTGAATTAGCGAACGCTTAGCCTAAAAGTTAAGGAACAAGCTAGAGCTCAACACGCTTGATCGGGTCAAAATTTACTCTTATTCTTACCTAGCAAGAAAGTCAAAATTGTATAAAAATTTAAATTTTTTGAAATTTTTGCTATTTTTGCGAGAAAACGGGGTACGTGAGAACAAAACAATAAGTATGTTATCCCAAGATAATAAGCTATCCAAACACAAGATAAGCCATACCAATAAGCAAAAATAGAAAAGAGAAAAGAGAGA
>BQNB010043350.1:5949-45561 GCA_026074375.1 Tanacetum coccineum
AGGTCCGTGAGTCCCGATACTAGTCTCTGTGGGGTATCAAAAGCCTGGTCACTTAGCTGCAAGGTTGGGATGTGCCGAGACGAAAGTCGCTACATGGGATGATCTCGCCTTCAAACTCATTATTCTTGGGTGGAACGTGAAGCATAGTATTTTGCAAAAACGTTGATCCATGGTTGAAATTCAAAATAGCACAATTACTTAAGATATAATAATTGTTGGGAGTGAAAAGTTCACAAGTTGCAAATATGAGTAGTGTTAACATCTTAACAGATATTTGGCAGTGATTTCGTTTTAAGCTTGGATTGGAGCAAGTGAAAAGTCGGGGACGATGAATTTATCGTTTTTGGGGCATTCTCGGATCGAAATGCATCTTGTTCTATGATCCCTAACAGTTATGAAATAACGAAAGTCAAAATATTCTAAGTTCATTTAAAAATAATAATAATAATAATAATAATAATAATAATAATAATAATAATAATATATGATAAAGTTTTGAAAAATGGGAAATGAGGTATTTTATAACTTGTGATTTCTTAACTCTCTCTACAAAAGTCTTTGCTACTTTTCAAAGATTTAGTTTGGGGAGGTTTTGAGGTATTTGGTTTTAGAGCATATAATATTGCGTGAGGACACGGCAATCACTTAGTTTGGGGAATTTTGATATGTGAGAAATCACATATCCTTTCTATATCAAAAATGTCTCTAAAAAGATAAAATTGTGCATAAAATGCTTGTATATTGCTTGTTTTGTCTTTGTGATTGTGTAGGTACGGATAATGCAAAAATCACAAGAAAAACGGTCAAAGCCGGACAAACACGGACACGGGAACGGAAAGAGTGCAAAAGAGCCGGAAGATTGCTATCAATGGTCAATAAAGTCAATCCTTGGTCAACATTGGTCAACCATAAAAAGACAAAATCCTCAAAATACCCAAAATGCCCTAAATGTTAAACCTAATTTCACCAAAAGTCCCTAAACCCTAACGGTGTTAACTCTTTAATTTATAAAGAGTTAACACCCATTAACTCTTACATTAACCCACTACACAACCGTTAACCCTTATAATAACCCAAGCCTGTTAAACTTTACCCGTGGCCCAAAACCTTTGCATAAGCCTAAAGTTAAACGATTTTTAACCCGGGTTAAAAGAAAAGTCAAACACCCCCTTTTATAAAAGTAAAACGCGGGAAAGGTTGTTGTTACTATTCACCTTCTTCCCCATTTTACCTCGAGCTCAAAACGAAATGTTAAAATAAATTGAGGACGTGGCCATGAAATTCAAGTGATAAGGACACCATGGAGAGTTAAACGTCACAGATGCTCTCATGGCGCAATCTCCAAAAGGAAGGACACTCGTTACAATGAAGGAAACACACAAGGACTAGTATTTTGCACATAAGACTTGAAAAGAAAGCACAATGGCTCTAGACACACGTAATGCCACGTTGGCAATCCGTGTGCTCACCAAAGTGATCCAACGGCTTAAGATACACTTCCAATGATTGAAAGGAAGGAAGGGATAGGATGAAATGGAGCGTGTAACAGACTAGACACCTAGAAGCTTCTTTCAAGTGCTATATAAAGACCCCCTCACTCACACAGATGATATCTTCTTTTTCTACATTTTTTTAAAAGTTTTCTTAAGTAGCTTTTGTAATCATTTTACTTAAAATGTAATTTTTCTTATTAAAAAGTTTTTGTAATCTTCATTTCCAAGTATTGTAATCTGTTCTCTATTAATGAAATCATTTTTCACTTTTACTTAATATTGTTTCACTATTAAGCTTTTACAAATCCTCATACTCATGATTACTGTTTCACAAGCTCTCATAAGCTCCTTATAAGCTCTTTGAGTCTCTAAGCTCAAATTGAGCTAATAATAAACATTTAATCTATTTAAACCTTTAAAATCAGACAATTACCCTTGCTTAATGGATTTTGAGCTTTTGGATGATAAGCTTACAATGGAAGAGCTTATGGGACTTTTACTAGCTTATCATTGATAAGCTAGAGCTTGTAGACAGCTCATTTGAGCATTGATTTGCCTTTGTTTAGCTAAGGCTTCTGTAAGTTTCCTTTTAAATTCAAGTCTCTTAGCTTAATAAGTTGCATTTGCTTATTTTCTGCTTATCTCTTGCTTAATTGTGCTTAAATCTGTCTTATTGTGCCTATTAAGTTTGTTTGATCATTTGTTTTCTAGTTATATAGCTTAGATCTTAGTTTTAATGTTTTTTTGTCTCTAATCTGTCAAAAAGAAAAAAATATAAGTATAGTTATTAGATCTTCAATTCTGGCTTAATTGTTTGTTGAAATAGGTTCATTAGATTTGTTATAAGCTATTTGTTATCTGGTATTTAGGATTTAAGCTCTTAATTTCATTTTCATAAGCTAATATGGTTTTGAGTCTAGTTAAAGGGGTGTTTGGCATAACTGTGTTATTGGGTTTAAAATGGGTGAAAAACAGTTTTGTTCAATTGAGAAAATTTTGATTAGTCAAAAGTTATAGTAAGGTTCAGTTTGAATAAGTTTTTATGTCTAATCTCACAATCATAGCTAAATGTACCTATGTTTTTAAACCTGTGAGTTCATAGCTTATTTCATAAGTTTATTTGGTTTAGACTGTTGATTTTGTTGCTTGTACTATTTTTGTGTTTTGATTAAGTGTTAAAATCAAGTAGAATCAATCTCTCTTAGCCTGCACTTTGACTGGTTTGATTTGGTCTTAAATGGTCAATTGCATCAGCAGTTTAGACTACAAACAACCTTTTTATTCATCAAATTTCAGCAAGTTAAAGTAGATTTTAGATTCTGATTTTCAGCATACAATTAGGTCTTAGGTCATAGATTATCTGTTTTAAATTAGTTTTCAAATTTAAGCTCTTTAGTCCATTTGTTTTTAAGCTCAAAATTGAGCTTGTGTCTTCTCATTTCAAAACTAAAGACAGCATAAGCTGTCTGAACTGTCTGTTTTTAGTCTACTTTTTCAATAAGCTCTAGTTTTCAAAAATAGTTTTAAAAAGCTTTTTCAAGTAGTCTTTAAGCTAGTTTTTTAGAAAAACCAAGTTCCATTTCATGAAAAGTTTATTAGTTGGTTTTAATATAAGCTAAAAGTAAGGTATAAGGACTGTTTGGTTTAAAGTTTTCTATAAATGCTTATTTGTGAATTTCAGCTTATGGATTGTTACTTTGTGCTTATTTTTGTTCATTTTAGTTTGTTAGGTTAGGCTTAGGATCAAAATTAGCTTTAAAACTTTTAGTGATAGCTTAATTTAGTTGTAGCCTTTAAGAAATTTTGAAAAAGCCAAAAATATAAGTAGTAGTAATCTGTTTAAGCTATTTCTGGCTTAATTTGCTTGTTTCTAGTTTGGACTAGCTTATTAGGTTAGGTTTAGTATAAAAGTGCTTTTTGTTCTTGAGTTTTAGCTTATTTCAGTTCTTTTGAGTTCTAAAATTTTGTAAAAACCAAAAATATTAGTTTCAGTGTTATTTCCTATCTTTATAAGCTAATTACACTATTTAGGGTTTTTTTTCATAAAAAGTTTCTTTTATTAAAAGTGCTTATTTTCAACTTTTCTACAACTTTGCTTTTATAAGTTTTCAAAAATAAAAAAAAGGGGAAGGTGGAAATCGGGGGTGAGCAAGACTCGAACCCCCGACCTCAACACCCTCAACCCTTTATAACAACACACACCACACCTCACTACCAACGCGCCCTGGGGTCTTTTTCATTCTAAGATTACAAAATCTATTTCTTATATACAGTTTTCCCATTTAAGCTTTATAAGCTGTTTAAGCTTATTTCGTGGCTTATTCATTAAGCTGTGACCCCAAGCTTATTTTTCCTAGGTCCGTATTAGTTCAAGCTAATTTCCATAATTTTTTTAGAATTTTTATAATTAGTTTAGTATTTTTAAACATTTATTTTTATTAAAAACTTTAAAAAATCATAAAAAATAGAAAAATAATCAAAAAAATATAAATCTTTTTTAGAAAATTTTCTTTTATCATAAAGTTTCTAGGAAAATTAGTTTTGTTTTCGTAGGGTTAAAATTGCAAAATTTCATTTTTTAAAGAACGGGATTCGTTCCCGTTTACATTTTTCGTGTTTTTAAGCTCATTTTAATTCCGTTTTTGTTCTAGTTTTCTTTAAACTTACTTTTTAGTCAATTAGAGTCTATTTAAAAAGAAAAATTCATTTTAGGTTTAAATTTGGAAATTTAGGGTTTTTAACTGCCGTTTAGGGTTCCCGTTTTGCGTTTTTAGTTAAAGTTTAATTTCCCGTTATTTGTTTTCGTGCTTAATTGTTATCATTTGCTTATTTTAATTTGTAGAAGTAGATAATCAAATCAATCTTTGTTTCCAATTCAAATCATTGTCCGAACAACAAACGTGGTTTCAATTTCACAAATCGTTAGGGAATAACGACCCGGGAATCATACTTCCCGGTTAATATACGTATTATATTATATATATATATATATATTTGTGAAGATTTTCCTTTTTACCTTTGTCCTCAAGGGTAATTTGGTAATTTTCTATCATATTATATTTTATAATTACGTGTGTTGCTTTACTAGCAACCATGCACTATTAAGTCTAGAGCCAAAAGAGACCATCCATAAATCTCATTAGGACACTTGTCAAAATTATACTTTCTACCTCACACAATGTGAATAACGAGAAATATAAAGAGTCCTATGCATAATCCTTGTGATTTTTGCATAAAAAAAAAAAAATAAAAAAAAAAAAGAAAAAAAAAAAAAAAAAAAAAAAAAACATCCGATTGATACTTAAGTATTCACAGTGAAGATGGAAATCATGCATGAGCCAACATCAAACAATGCTTATGGTTGGTGACTAGTACGATTTATTAATGATCAAACTGTGACAACTGGAAAGCCAACATGGTGGCGAATTCTATATGAATCAAACTTGTTCTAGGTTATGGATCGACGATTGTTGAATTTTTGAAATGATTAACACTCTCGATGTCACTACAAAAAATATGCCATTTAATGGCACACAAAAAGTGCCACAAAATCTCAAAAAAGTATCACTAAAGACCACGACAGGAATTGGTGGCAGAAAAAATAAGTGGCACTAAGTGCGGTGCCACTAAAAGGATTTAGTGGCACCTTTCATTGTGTTGCTGCAAAACTTTTTAGCTTTAGTGGCACATTTACTTGTGTTACTATATAGTTTCAAGTATTCATTAGCATTTAATAAATGTCGTGAGATATATGTCATGGTTAACTAACCAATTGGCTTCGGTGGCAGATACTTCATAACACAAAACATATCTCGGCACAAGTTCTACACCATAATTTAATTTTAGTATATCTATGCAAGAATTAATTGTAATGAGTAAAGACAATTACTTGCAATCAAAATACTATGAAGAAAATTTTTATTCCATCGAGTGATTATACAATCATCATTCAATGATGTTGTACAAGATACATGAAATAATATATGTACAACATATAAGACTAATAGTTCTACTAAATATTACAGACATAAAGCTTCCATACAAACAACTACTTCTTCTATGGAAAAAACCTCTTGATAGCTCTTGAAAGATCCGTAGACAATCTGAATGGAACACCCAAAATAAATATTTTAACAAGACATCAAAGACACTAGAAATACTTACTTGCAACTAATTTAAATAGAGTTTTACGCTCCATGTAACAAACAAGAAAATCATCAAAGATAAAAAAAATACTGAAATAGAAAAAGAAAAGAGGAAATGGGCTTAGTTATGTGTGGTTCTAAACTACTCGTATATAATAGTTCAAAGATTGTTTGCTACTTAGATGAAGATTATCACGCAATTAAACAAAATAGTAGTCCGTAAACATTGGACATAAATCTAAATATACAACGTCAATGAGGGAAAGCATATCGTGCACTCATACCATGATACAACTCATACCCTTGACCAATTAGTCCTAAAAATGTGAGCTAATAAGTTCGATATTAAGCAGAATCATAGTATTGAAGCTATGATATGTGGTAGCAATCATAAAAAGATACCCACTAGGAACCACAATAAATCAAATAAGTCACATGGCGCCTGAAATCCTATACAACTTAAACCAAGATACAAAAGAAACAATTAATGTTGAAAACAAAATATATATGCACCATCATCACTGAACCAATCAAATAATCCTAAAATAAAATCTATAATCCTAAACTATCTCGATTTATAATTGACTAATTTACATGGTTCAAATTTTCAACTATTACACAATAATAAAAATCACAAAAACATATCTACACTATTTTAAAGAATGGAATTCTCTTAAAAAAATACCGACATATGGAGGCTGTAAAGGAGAGAAATAATTATCATCGAAAGAGGAAAAAGGGAAGAGGGGGCGTGATGGGCTGCAATGAACTAGTGGGGGAAGGGTTATTGACAAATTGGCTGATGTTAATGAATAAAGATTAGGTTTGATGCATTTCAAACTGAAATTGAAAATTTTCAACGTGGAGGAAATCCAAAATGTCCCGCCCATACTTTTTAATTGGGAATTGGTGGCACAACTAGGAAATAACAAAAATATAAAAATATCTAGTGACATAAAATTTATATTTGACACAATATGTCCATACTTTTACAAGCATAATTGTTTTGCGCCATTGTAGCATATGTACAATCATAGCACATAGGGGGTGTGCATTGTCGATTGGGTCATTTTTGGCTAAAACCAAACCGAACCGTCGGTTTCTAGTTTCGGTCGGTTTTTTCAGTTTGTTTTTTACAGTTTTCGGTTTGGTTTTGGTTTTTTTGGTTTTTTCTGCTCACCCCTAACATTAGCATAAGAATTTAAGTGTCACTAAATCACCAACTTTTTTCGTGGCACAAAAATTGTGTTACTAAGTACATAATACAGTGGCACATATTCTTTTGCCATTAAAACTGTGTGTCACTAAATGGCATTTTTTTGTAGTGTGTGTCACAAAACCACTTTAGCAAGTGACACGTCGATTGACTTTTCAAATCAATTTTTCTATTCAATCGGTGAGATAGTAACTCACTGGTTCACTCTTATCGTGTTGTCTGCTTTGAGACGTTTCGGTAATGAGAACATGCTGAGTTTGATGAATCTAATGCAAATATGTTAGAAAGATTCTATACTTTAGCTGGAAATCCTGTCAAGGAGATTCTTCTTAAATTGAATCTACCTGATCACAGGTCGATCCTTACGGATTCGAAGGTTACTCCAACCAAACACGGGCGAATGACAAAGCCATATTCGTCCCCCCGCTTTATTGCTAACTGTTTTAATGCAGGATACTTAAAGATGGAGGTGAAGGTACCTGATTCCAGCTGACTCATAAGATTCATAGCCACATGCTCATACCCGACTAACAAACATAAAGACATCATGAAAGCTCAAGTACATATTTCAAGTCTTCCGGTACTCTGATACCGTACGTCTTTCTTGAAGTGACGAAGTATTAAAGTCAAAGAATTTCAAAGAAGTTTTCGTCACTCTGATACCGAACGTCTTTCTCGAAGTGGCGAAGTGTTATAGTTAAAGAACCTCAAGAAAGATGCAATATTAAAGCTTTTCAGATAACAAGATCAAGAAATGTGGTGTGAGGGTGGGGCGGTGGGGGGGGGGGGGGGGGGGGGGGGGGGTGGGGGGATGAGCATGTCGGTCCAAAAGTCACAAGCTCACAAGATGGCAAAGTTTACAAGATGGTGAATCGAGATTATGCTTGGTTGATGATCTCATGGTGTTCAAGATAACATTTTCACATTCAAGTCAAGATAAAGGAACAAGCTCAAGCCTAAAGTCAATGATCACTACATCAAATCACAAGTTAATGATTGAAGTTAAACGAGCTCAAGACTAAAGATGAAGCATAGTATGCTAGGTTTAAATTTTGTAAAATGGAGTGACCTCCCTTAGGGGGAGATTGTTAGGAACACGAAAGCGTCGGTCACTTCCATAGATAACAGTTGTTAGCTCGTTAAGTAATTTTTGAAAACTTACATAGTTAGTTAGACCAAGACCCACTGTATAAGCAATCCAACCCAAGAATTTTCCAATCAAATGCAAAATCAACCTATTTACTATATCACAATGTACTTGGAAATTTTTTCGCTTATTACTTACTTGCATTACCATATCTCAATATGCAATGTAACTTGCTTAACTAAGTAGACAAGCTCAGAAACCTACCTAAGCCACCTAATCTATTTAATATGTCAAGCAAACATCATACAATATCAGTCGATATCTAATATCATTATTAAAAAGTACAAACACCTGTAAAGACCATTCGCAACGGTTATATCAAAATGGTCTTTTAAACCATTATCCGATACCTCTAAACCCTAATTACATAAAAGTTATATCAAAAGCATAAATACAATCATATAACATCTCATTTGAATAATATTTTCCCACAAAATAAGGTACAAATTCCTTTAAAGCATAATGTACAACTCATATAATGCACAAATCTAAATCAGCCGTTTACCTCTGTTTTCCCAGTGAAACTTGTATAATCCATTAAGTACAAGTTACAAGCAAGTCATATACTTCATTTACATTCCATAATCATCTTCATTTCATAAGATTTCATGAAATGAAACCTAGAAACCCTAACCTAAGCAAAATAATAAACAATGACCCGTTTCTCGATATTTATCCATTTTAAACTTCAACCAACACTCAAATAAGTTTTAATAACTTAATTTACAACATTATCAATCATATTCTCTCATTATTTCATCATTTCATCTCAATTATACACGAAATAAATCCAAGAAACCCTAAACGTGCCCTAATTTGACTTTGGACCCGTTTACTCATTTTCACCCATTTTAAACCTGAACCACCTATCAATTCTTGATTATAATCCTTAATACAAACCCTTTATCAATAATCCAACACTTATAACTCAGATGTACTCGAAATCCAAGCTCAAAAACTCAATCCGAGCCCTAATAGAACCCGCGACCTCTTTTCTTGCAAAATGACCCATTTTAAGCTTTTCTTTGCAAACAAGCACCTCATGACTCACCTCCTTAATTCCCATAGCAGCTTACAATCAGGTCTAACACATTCCATGGTTGCTAAAATGGCCACATCACTTCCCTTGGTCCCTAAGTCTTGCCGAATTCAAAAACACCACAAACCAACTTCCACCTTGCAATCCTACCACCTCTAGACCTCAAGACTCATCATGTAGCCTCTCCTAGTCACCCTCTAGCTGCTCCACATGTCCAAGGCCTGGTCTTTAAGCTTCCTTAACCTCTTTGGTTGAATTCGACTATAAATAGGGGTTCTATACCTTCATATCAACTCATCCCCCACTTATTCTTTCTATAAACCATTAGAGCAACAATTATCTGCTCAAGAAGGTCCTGAGGAGATCCAAGAACAAGAATCAAGAGAATCTTTGAAGCCTTGAAGCCCCAGAGTCGTTATTCTAGGCGTACGAGTGCAAAAGTCCCAATTTTGACCCGTTTCCAAGCTATAAGCTCAAACCCAGGTTCTGGATGTTCCACTTCTGCTCCTACACTCTTATAATGTTCATATGATCCTAAATAAACTCTTGTTAAACTTTTATAACTCAATTCATGCTCATTTTCCATTTTGATCCAAAACCGTACACCCGAAACCCTAATTTCATGTTTTTCATAAATCTAAAAGTTATAATGATAAAATGTTGTTATAATCTATCCTAAAATGCTTAACTAATGTTATTATAACTACTTTATTTATTATTGAAGGAATTTGAAATAAAAACCTACGCGTTTTCATTATAAAACCCTAATTCGACCCGTTTTGATTTCTAGCTTAACGGATCGTTAATCTGAACTTTCGTTATGTTAAATCTTCGTATTTTAGCTTATATTAATAAGCTATAACCTGTAAATATCATTTTGAAACTTAAAATAAGCTTGCATGGCATTTTGGACTTGTTTTGCAAAAGTATTCCATGCAAGTGTATAATATCGTACTTTCTGAAACTTATAACTAAAAGGCCGAAAATGTCATTTTATCAAAGTTATAGCTATAGGGGTCTTTCCTGTCACTTTTCAAAGTGCAAGGTTTACTTTGTATATCTTTTAAACTAGAAGGACCAAACTCGTAAAAGTGCAAACTCCAAGGGTATATTTTGCCATTTTTCATTCTCAAGGGTCTAAAATGTAACATTTTGAAAAAGTATAAAAACATGTTTAAAACATTACAAGACATAACTTTAATTAACGCTTCTCGTGCTTATCATTTCCAGATATTGATCAAAACGCTTAAAACCGATTATATCGTATCACAATACTAGTGGAGCTCATATTAATGGATATTCATCTTGGTATTACGTTCTGACTGAGTTGTTGGGTTTACGATTTAAAGTGCCCTAGCTCCTCAAACGTTTACTGAATGACCTTCTTAATTTATGATGGCACAAACATGATTAACAATAATTCCAAACTTTCCAATCAATCTCATAACAATATTAGACTCTCTGAACCAAAGTTCTAGAGTACAATCTACCTAAGACTTGACGTATTTACTCAGGTTGCGTGACTTGGCTGTTTACTATCATTTTCTATATTAACCTTCCCAGTTATATCGTAAAAGGTCATCAACTCATCATTTTGGAAATTTATTACAACAACATATTCAGGTGAAGTTTCATAACCTCGTCTTTAACATATTACATGTTTATAAACCCCTGAGGGGGATACATGCTTGTTACAAACTCTTTTATATACTCGTTTATCTTATAAAAATGTGATTACTTTTCAAAGACTTAATGAGTTCATAACCTCACATACTTTATAAACCTGTGATACCTGCTATAAACCATGAATGCAAATGTTTTCTAAACTATATGTTATCCTGATATATTATTGCCTAAGTACATGAAAATATCTATTTGGGTATTATCTCCCAACTATCTTTTTAAATATATATTTGGGTAGGATCTCCCAATGTCGTCTTTAATATCTATTTGGTGTAAATATCACCCGAACATGCATCTAAAATATCTCAATTGGGTAGTAACCCTAATATTACTTTATGTCTCTTTGGGTAGTAATCTCCCAATATCCTTCAATACCTCTTTGGGTAATTAATTTTCTCCAATATCTCTTTATATCTCTTTATGTGATTCATGAGTTTTAGGAAATTAATAACTGTTCTCCATTTAATAATGTTCTTCATGATAATAATGTTCTCCATGTAAATTATCCTGCAATACCAATATTCCCTTATGAGAACTTATATTCAACTATTACATATCTAACCTATGAATTGTCACTCAACATTTTGTTGACTTTTTAGCATTATTAACTCAGGTATTTGAGCAACATAAGGCACGGAGTGGCATGGACTTGAAGATGGCGTAAACTGGTTACAATTCACATTGTATGTAACTAATTTTGGGACCGTGCCTTTTAAAACTCTTGAATTTAAATGAATGATTAACGATCTATTTGACAATGTCCCTTTTGAGTCAATTTTCTATGATATATGATGTTGTAGCTATGAAGAAATACCCAGGATTAGCGTTCCACCTACTAGCTAGCTATATGTAAAAATGGGGGTGTTACAGACGCAAAACATTTCGCTTTGATTTACTTAACAATATTACAACGCTTTTAATAAAGTTTCCATTTTTAGAAAGCTTGCCGAAAGTAAGGATAATATAATCCCAACTTAGCATTTCACCTTAGTTTAATTAACATTACGAACCCTTTGCTTGTTACAAACTATATTCAAAAGTATACGCAAGTTTGACTTTCAAAAGTCAAACTTCGTAGTTGACTTTTTACCCAAAAATAACTCAAACTTGACTTGGCCGTAAAATCTTTGTTTTTAGGAGTTACAAGGCCTACCTTATATCAAAACGGACCTTAGAACATCCTTTATCATATTCAAAAGCCTAATTTAGATTTCAAAAATTTCTCGACACGCTATGGTCAAGTCAAACTTTCTGGTCAACAAAAGTCAACACAAAGTCATACTAAAACTCATTTTTAACAAAATCTAACCCTTCCAACATGTTTAACTAGCCTAAAAACAAGTACTAAAACCATCAAACATATAGTCATACTTGCAACACTTTCAAACCCGTTTTGCACTTGAATCAACTAGCTACAATTACATATATGCAATAATCATCTAATTAATCAAGTAAACATGTAATTAGAAGACTCACAAACTAGAACAAAGATCAACTATGGTTTCCCCCTTTGACTCCAAATCGGACGCAAACCAAAAGACCAAAACCAAAGCTTTTCCAATCAAACCACTTCAATATAACAACAATCTATCACCCCTAAACACTTCCTTATACACCAAATCAATAGAAATTGACCAAAAACCCAACTTCTCAAATACTCATTACATGTGAGGTTTCTTTAGTAGGATTTGTAGAGGATTGAACAAGGATTAAAATGGTATAATCGGATTTAAATGCATGTAAGTAATAAATTTTTAATGGCAAGATTATGTGTGTGTGTGTATTTCGAACGGACAAGGGAAGGAAGAAACAAGAGAAGTGAAAATTAAAAAGAAATTAATGGAGTGTATGTAACTAGTATTATAAAAGAACCTATAATCAATTTTGGGCAACACTTTAACCCCCATCCTTTCATAAGTCCTTGCAAAGTTTTTTTTATTATATATTTTTATTAGTAAAAAGCATTTCTTTTATAAGTAAATTCGACCAACATATCGGGTATCATCACGTTTGTAAATATTTTAAATCCGTCCCACTAAATATAGTTTAAAACCTTTAATAAAACGTTAAACCTCGTAAAACACGACCTTTAAACATGGTTTTTACAAAAACTCAGGGAAACGACAAAAAATACAAAATTAACATATTTACGCTCTCGGAGCAATAAAATATATTTTCTGACTTTCTTAAATGCTAAAAACAAATAGAAACTAAATCACGGAATGAAATTCACCAATAAATGGGAACTCTAATCAACCACATATAGCATAACATCTATAATTATTTACGTAATTAAAAATAACTATCTTAGGCTAGGGATAAACGTTGACTTGAAACTTGGGTTGTTACATTCTCCCTACCTTTAGGGAGTGACGTCCCGGCACTCAGCTCGTCTCATGCACTCTCACGCTCTTGTCCTTACTTGGTAAAGAGATTAGGGGTACTACTTCTAATCTGATCCACACGTTCCAAGTAAATATTGGACCTCTTAGCGAATTCCCAACGAACTTCAACTATAGTTATCCGACCTACTTGCTTAAGTCGCTTAACCTCTTTATCAACAATCTCTACTGGTTCCTCAATCATATGCAACTTATCATCAAGTTGAATTTCTTCCATCGGAACTATAACATCACCTTCCGCTAAACACTTCTTAAGATTCGAAACATGAAAAGTACTATGAATTCCCTTCAATTCTTCAGGCAACTCCAACGTATAAGCTACATGACCCACTCTAGCTACAATCTTAAATGGCCTAATGTAACGTGGACTTAACTTCCCGCGCTTTCCGAAATGCACAACGCCCTTCCATGGCGATACCTTGAGCAATACCATATCACCAACTTCAAATTCCAATGGCTTAAGTCTTCTATCCGCATAACTCTTCTGGCGACTACGAGCAGTTAACAAACGATTCTTAATCTGGACAATCTTCTCAGTCGTATCGCGGATCAACTCTGGACCGGTGAGTTGGCTATCCCCAACCTCACTCCAACATATAGGTGATCTACACTTTCTTCCGTACAAAGCTTCATATGGTGCAGCCTTAATACTTGCGTGATAACTATTGTTATATGAGAAATTGACCAATGGAAAATGGCGATCCCAACTATTTCCAAAGTCAATCATACAGGCACTCAACATATCTTCTAGTGTTTATATTGTCCTTTCACTTTGACCATCCGTTTAAGGGCCGTAAACGGTACTCATATCCAAATTTGTTCCCAACGCCTTCTGAAGCGATCTCTAAAAATTTAACATAAAATGGCTATCTTGATCCGAAATGATCAAAACAGGTACACCATGCCTACACACTATATGTCTTCAAGAACAGTGCATGTGAGTTTTCTCCAAAAAACAAGATACTATCTAGTTTTCTACATAAGGCAAAAATGAGCTGATTTGGTTTAGGCTTCGACAATAACCCAAATCGTATCATACCCACACGGCGTTTTTGGCAGTCCGCTCACAAAATCCATAGTAATTCTTTCCCACTTCCAAACAGGAATCTCGGGTTATTGCAGCAACCCGGACGGTTTCTTATGCTCGGCCTTAACTTTCGCACAAGTTAAACACTTACTAACATACGTGGTAATATCCGCTTTTATATTCGGCCACCAATACAACAACTTTAAATCTTGATAGATCTTATCTGATCCCGGATGGATAGAATAATTAGACTTATGCGACTCATGCATAACCAAATCTCTCAATCCACCGTATCGCGGCAACCAAACATGATTCCCAAAACAACGTGTTCTATCAGGGCAAAATTCAAATATCAGCTTAATCAATCTCCCTAAATTTTTTGCTTTTACATTCTTTCTTTTCATGGCTTCTCTCTGAGCTTCATGAATCTGCTTCGGTAAATCATTGTGAACAGTCATCATCAAAGCTCGAACACGCAATGGCTTTTCCCTTCCCTTCCGACTTAAGGCGTCAGCCACCACATTCGCTTTTCTAGGATGATACCGAATTTCACAATCATAATCACTCAACAACTCAATCCACCTTCGTTGTCTCAAGTTCAACTCTTTCTGATTCAGAATATATCATAGGCTCTTGTGATCGGTGAAAACCACACACTTCATCCCATACAAATAATGTCTTTATAATCTAAGAGCGAAAACAACGGCTCCTAACTCTAAATCGTGAGTAGTGTAATTCTCTTCATGGACCTTCAATTGTCTAGAAGCATACGCTATCACTTTCTCTCTTTGCATCAACACGGCTCCATAACCTTTAAGAGATGCGTCACAATACACCATGAAATCTTTCGTTCCTTCGGGCAATGCTAAGATCGGTGCACTACACAACTTCTGCTTCAACGTTTAAAAAGCTTCTTCTTCTTCTTTTCCCCACTCGTATTTCTTATTTTTCTGAGTCAACTTAGTCAGTGGCTTAGAAATCAAAGAAAATCCTTCAATAAACCTCTGATAATACCCAGCCAATCCAAGAAATTGCCTCACCTCTGTTGGCGTCGTTGGTGCAGCCCAACTCTTAATGGCTTCGATCTTGGCAGGATCAACATGAACACCACTACGATCAATCACATGACCCAGAAATTGTACCGAATCTAGCCAAAAATCACACTTTGAAAACTTGGCGTACAATCTCTCTTTCTTCAGCAGCTCCAAAATAATCTTCAAATGCTTTCCATGCTCTTCTTCGTCCTTGGAATAAACCAAAATATCATCGATGAACACTATAACGAACTTATCAAGATATGGCTTGCATACTCGGTTCATCAAGTCCATAAACACAGCAGGCGCATTAGTCAATCCGAACGGCATCACTTGGAACTCAAAGTGACCATACCGAGTTCTAAATGCAGTAATCGGAATGTCTTCCTCTTTAATGCGTAACTGGTGATATCCTGATCGCAGATCGATCTTAGAATACACGCTCGAACCTTGCAGCTGATCAAATAAATCATCAATTCTCAGAAGAGGATAACGATTCTTGACAGTCAACTTGTTCAACTCGCGATAATCTATACACATCCTGAAAGATCCATCTTTCTTTTTCACAAACAACACCGGTGCTCCCCACGGTGATGAACTCGGATGAATAAATCCTTTCTCCAACAGCTCTTGTAATTGTACCGACAACTCTTTCATCTCAGACGGTGCCAATCTATATGGTGTACGTTTTGGCAAACGGGGGAAGTTGAACCCTAGGTATGTTGGACCTTTTAAGGTGATAGAAAGGGTTGGAGAAGTTGCTTACAAGCTTGAACTTCCAGAAGAATTGAGCAGAGTCCATAATACATTTCATGTATCTAATCTGAAAAAGTGTCATGCCGACGAACCATTAGCCGTTCCGTTGGATGGACTTAATTTGGACGACAAACTTCATTTTGTTGAGGAACCGGTAGAAATAGTGGACCGAGAAGTTAAACGGTTGAAGAGAAGTCGGATCCCATTGGTCAAAGTTCGATGGAACTCCAAGAGAGGTCCTGAGTTCACGTGGGAGCGTGAAGACCAATTCAAGAAGAAATATCCACACCTCTTCACCAAGACCACACCGTCGTCAAGTGCTGCATTGTGAGCCTTGAGGACAAGGCTCGTTTAACGGGGGAAGTCTATAACACCCTGTGTTTTCAAGTCTTTGACGACGTCAATAAATGTACTATTTATTTTTAGTGTTGTACGCGTTTGCTTGTAATTTCATGAATTAAGTTTAAATCGCGTAAGCTAAAAATTAGCGTTCAATGTAAACGGGCATCAAACAATTAAATGTTTACATCATTCAAGGGTTATATAATTATTTTAAGAATAATTATTAACTTTGTTTATTTTATTTTTATCGGATACGTAAAGTGTATACGTTTCGCGATAAATTGCGTTTAGGCACTCCCGGAACCACAAAAACTTTTCTACGCTTCAACAAATACCCACTTTTATACCCAATACATAAAAGTTACAAAATATATCATCTATATCTCATGTTTTGCCGAAATTCTTGCCAAGTGTACAAGTAATATATCAAAACTCTTCACTTTGGTCAAAAAGACACCATACTTCATAAATGAACACCATACTTCCATTTAATCTACACCTTACCTAGTCATTCATGTCTCCTTGACTTAGACCATGACTAAGGCCATCCCTAAGGACACCCTTATGTCTCTTGACCATGTAACTCTTTTAATATACATACAACGAACCACATCTTATATCACTTAACATTAGGAAAAATTCACAAAAAAAATTCTCTTTTTGCTCCCTTCTTGGGGGCCACGGCATAACAACATCACCCAACTAAATCCATACAAATTTTTCTACAATCCTTACACTTCTATATACACATATCCTAAGATGTACTAAGGTATTTGCAAGCATTGGTTAACCATTTCCAAGTTATAATCAAGAAAAAGGAAGCTAGGGTTTAATTTAAGTGCAAGTTTGGTTTTTGTGGCTAAACAAGGGTTTAGTACTTGTACATCATCATCATCATTCTTCTTAAGGTCCTTTAAATTTTTTGTTTGCTATAATTCTTATTATTATGCATATGATATTTCTATTTAGCTTAAATCACCATTTAGGTTTTAATCATGAAAATAAAGTTTTCACTTGATGACCACAGGGCATTACTTTTACATTATGTTGTGATTAATACTACATTATGTTAAAATGGATGAGGATAATGTTGTATAATATTGTTTGGTGTAAACATGATTATGGAATTAATTAGGGTTTCAATAACTTCATAATTTGGTTTCAACTTAAAAGAAATAATGAGACATTGTTAATATTGAATTATGACGTTTAATCATGTTAATAGAACACTAAAATAAGTTAATATGGCAAAGAATACAATTGTACACACTTGGTTATGTGAAACAATGATGATTTAAAAAAGCTAGTTATTTAGAGTATTTCTTAAGTAAAGTTATGATCTTAAGTATTTTCATAAATTGTATAACCTTGGTAACGTTGGACACTAAGGACTATTATGGACAAAGGGACACATAATATATGTATGATTTATAAAGGTATATGATAATATGAGACTTGTGGTAAATACAAAAGTAATCTAAAGTATAAGAAAGATCAAAATGGGACTTATCAAACAAGCATAAATCCATTCTTTGTCCCAAATCCGAAATTTTTATATATTTTTATTTTTTACAAGATAATACATTTCAGACGATTCCGAAAAAGTAAAGAAAACTGTTTAAACGGATTTAATATCGAAAAAGTTACGTAAAAACGAGTTATACGTTAATAAAGAATCTCTGTGTCCGTAAAGTAATTTTTAATAATATACATTTTTATAAATAATTAAAAACAGCAAAAGGTTAGTATTTTTAACAAATAATACATATTTTTAGGATTCCAAAATTGATAAGAATCGTAATTTTTCAATTAATAACGAAGAGTTAGAATTCGCAAGTTTCGGCAAATAATACTTTTATAATATATTTTTATTAATGTTACTATTCATGCAGAAAGTTATCTTTTTTGTAAAACCTCATAAAAAATATAGAACTTACAAAAACGAGATTCGTCCTCGAAAGAATCGTTAAAAACGGAAGCTATAACGAAAAAAAAAATACGACATTTAGGGTTTTACGACGACAAAATTTTTTTTTTTTTACTGATTTTTTAATGCTCACGTATGATGTGACAGTATAAGTTAATGGTCACCAGTTGGTCCGAAATTAGAAAATGTCAATTTATGATAACTCGTCTTGATACAAAA
The DNA here is from genome assembly GCA_026074375.1 of Tanacetum coccineum. Taxonomy (NCBI): domain Eukaryota; kingdom Viridiplantae; phylum Streptophyta; class Magnoliopsida; order Asterales; family Asteraceae; genus Tanacetum; species Tanacetum coccineum. The sequence continues at coordinate 24,380 of BQNB010043350.1, forward strand.
GATGGACATAAGAATGCGAGAATCCGGGTTTGTTTAAAAAACGCCGAAAAAAAAAAAATAGAAAGTTACGCCAGTTTTAGTAAACGGGAATTATAAACGGTTTAACTTATTAAACACAATTTTTCCAAAAACCATTAGTTGGTGATTGAGATATTATAGAATTTTTGTGGTTATCTAAGTATATATTACTAGGGTGTTTAATAAGTGGGGGGGGGGGGGGGGGGGGGGGGGGGGGGGGGGGGGGGGGGGGGGTGGGGGGTGGCTCTTCGGATGGTTTCGACGAGTTGTTGGATTTACGATTTAAAGTGTCCTAACTCCTCGAACGTCATGTCATGACCTCTTTAATTATGTTGCATCTGCCCCGAACGTTAGTACGATGTAACACTTTAGGATTATATTCAATATTGTTTTAGTTTAAGTACTCGGGTATTATACGGACCTTAATTTCAATTTGGTTGCATTTGTTCAATTAGCGTGGGCGCGTTTTAATTGTTTTTGTACATCGGACATGAACTCACTCTAAGGTGAGTTCATAGCCCCTCTTTTTACTTGCTTTTGTTTTACAAGTTTTTGGGGTGGAAAAACATGCTTGCTTTACAATGGGACAAAGTGGTTAAGTTTCATGTTATGATTACGTGTTGCCTATGCGTACGCGATAAACCTATCTGAGCCCATTATCATGAAACTGTTATATTGTGAGGAGAAATGGTATTATAGATCTATTGGGTTTGACAACCCGTTCGGGTGATTAGCTTTTACACTAGTTGAAACGAACGTATACCTTTGTCGTATTAGGATGTGCGGGGTTAGAACATTCACCACGGGAATCGGAATTAATTTGGCATCATTACTATGTCATGCTCAGTTGTCATGAGCTTAGAGCACGTAATTAATTTATATGATATCTGCATTGTCTTGATATAATACACTTGAGAGATCTTGTAGGTCCTACAATATTTGATTTATCAAACCTATGAATTACACCAAAACATTTTTGTTGATGTTTCAAAGCATTGTTTTTCATGGGGATCAATAAGCACAAGGTGCGTATGTGATACATGGTGGTTTTGAATTTGGGATGTCTTGCATTTTAGGATTTTGTCGCATTTCATTTTGTTACCTGTTATGGCTGAAAATCATTGTATTTGATAAGTAAAAAATGTTAAAAGATACGGGCTTTTTGTAACAATGACTTTGTTAAATCCAATGTATCGTTTTCAAACGACTTTTTGGTCGTTCTATATATCTCTTGTGTTGTTGATTCATGAAGTAACACGCCCCGGACCCATATTCCGCTGCGACCCAATTTGGGGGTGTTACATAAACTACCTATCATGCCTCGATACTTGGTACTATCTACCGACTTACACCCTTCATCTTTCGTGAGTTTAGTATTGGAGGACATGGGGGTTTCATTGGTTTAGAATTTCTATGCAAAATTTCTTAAACATTTCTTTAATTATACTTTGGATTGTTAAAGAAGATTACTTCTTCCATTTGTTTTATTTGTAATCTAAGGAAGAAGTTGAGTTCCCCTCATCCATGCTCATCTCAAATCTTCATGCTTGATTTTGGCAAATTCATCAAACATGTTGACAAGTGAGCCAAAATACTAATGCGTCGGCATATATTTGAATGATGATCAGGTTTGAACTTTTCTTCTTGGTAAAAAGTATGTTATCTACCATTCTCATTTTGTACTCATGTTTAATAAGAAAAGCTTTTAATTTATCAGACCAAGCTTTGGGTGCTGTTTTGCTTGTTTAAGACCATACTAAAGCTTTCTTTAAGTTATAAATGTTGTTTTTCGAAGTTCAATGAATCTGGAGGTTTGTGCCACGTATACATCATAATTGATAAAACCGTTTAGGAATGCACTTTTTACATCCATTGGAATAGGCTAAAATCTAGCACACAAGAATAAGCCAATAATATTCTAATAGACTTAAGTCTAACAATTGGGGCATAACTTTCATCATAATCGATGCCCTCTTATTGATTATAGCCATGAGCAACTAACCTAGCCTTATTTCGAGAGACAATACCGTTCTCGTCTAACTTATTTCTAAACACCCACTTAGTTCCTATGATTGTCATATTCCTAGGTTGTTGAACTAACTCGCAAACATCGTTAGCAATGAATTGATTTAATTCTTCTTGCATAACGATTATCTATCTTTTATCCGTTAAGGCTTTATTCACATTCTTAGGTTTTATAGTTGATTTAAAACAAAAGAAGTTACTTTGGTTTTGGGCTTGCGACCTAAGAGTTCTTTAATTAAGGTTTCCTATGACATTTTCTAAAGGATGGTTCCTAGATTCATTAATATTGACTATTTCGTCAATCTCTAAAGTTTCACCCTCAATGTCATTTTATAAGATTTTATTTTCGGCAACCTTAATTGCTTCTTTTTCATCTAAGTCATCATCCACCAAGGGTGATGTCTTAAAGGGTGGAGGAGTTTCATCGAATGCCACGTTGAGTGATTCTTCGATTTTCCTAGTGTGTTTATTAAGGATGATGTGTGCTTATATTTTGTGGAGTGTACCACCTAAAAGCACCTTCGTATGACTTTTGTCAAAACTTAGTGAGGGGTAGTCTTTAGTGTTTAAAATGAAGCACTTGCTTCCAAACACTCTAAAATAATCAAGAGTAGGTTTCCTACCTCTCAGAGTTCATAAGGTGTTTTTCCTAGGATGGCTCTAATTTAGGATTCGGATGAGAATGTTTGTTGAAGTATCTACGGCGTTACACCAAAAATTTTAAGGTAACAATTGTTCATTCAACATTGTTCTACTCATTTCTTGTAGTGTCCTATTTTTCCTTTCTACCATGCCATTTGATTGAGGAGTGCGTGGAGCTAAGAAGTTATGTATAATACCATTGACATTACAAAACTCTCCAAATTACACCTCATTAATAAAATTCTCTATGTGATCGGTTATTGTTGAACTATTGTACATCCTAATTGGTTTTGAATTTTCTTACTAAATATTTTGATTGTATCAAGGCTTTTGGTTTTTTCTTTAAGGATCTAGTCTTATGGAGGTATTAAATGAGTAGTCATACACTATTGTTAGATTTTAGAAAAAGGACTCGGTAACCCCGTGATTTTACGTTTTATTCTAGCTGTAGTTTTTTTTCTAAACGTTATGGACTTTCGGGTTATGGGTCCCCAGGTATATAACCCATGTGTAAAGCCAATCTAACCATGCCCCACTTGGGCATTTTGTAACTATATTTAAACCCCTTTCCAGCCATGGAAAGGGTGGTTAGTCATTTCATTATATAAGTTTCACTTTCTCTCTAACTTTCTCTCTCTAGACTTGGCTAATCCATCTATCTTCCATTGTGTTATGATTTCCATCTATCTAAACTTGGCTAATCCATCTAGACTTGGCTAACCCCGCTTTTCATTTGAGGAATGCATGTCGCCAAAAAGACAGCTGTTCCTAACAATGGGTAATTAAGTTTTCCCGAGCACGGATTACTTAATATCCGTGCATCCAGGGATTAATGTACATTTCAGTGTGTTTTTCCTCTTTCGAAAGAGAAGTCTTCCTTTTTATAACCAAATAATTTTCTTCTTAATTGATTCTTCAAAAAATTATTTATGTTAATCACGGTGGTAAAGGGTTGTTAGAAATTTATCAATTTCGGTTTTTCAAAATAAACTTTTCAACTCAAACAACAACTATAGCTCTTTGAATAGAAAACATGTCATTGTTTGAGGGAGAGAGTATTTTGCAAATTTATGACTCTAACGGGCTTAATTAATCATCATATACTTAATTCGAAAAGGTTTTGGTATTTAACGGGGTTACAATTTGCATGTGAGTTAAATTCATTTTAACTCAAAAGGCTAAAATTTGTCTTTTGTTAGAAAGTATAGGGACTTATGTGCAATTTGCTAAATGTTTCCTAGGCTTAGAAAACAATAACGATCATTCTTGACATTCCTGAAACTTGCCTTAACCATTAAAATACTCTAAACCTAAAATGAAAGGACCTAGAAACCTTAGGGATCAAAACTACCAATTCTGAAATCATCAGTATATAGGACGTATTGGATTGGGCGTTTTATCTGGTCAAAATTCACTCAAAACCGATCAACAAAAATTCCGCTTTTCTCTCTTCGCAAAACCGCTTCGTTAGAAACATATAACACCCTGTGTTTTCAAGTCATTGACTACGACGATAAATCTACTATGTGTCTTTTGTATTGTACGCGTTTGTTTTAAATCGTAAACGTTAAGCTAAATCGCGTAGGCTAAAAATTAGCGTTCAATGTAAACGGGCATTCACTACAATTAAATATTTACATCACAGATAGGGTTAAGTAATTATTTTGAGGTTTAATTATTAACTTTGTTTATTTTATTTTTATTGGTTGCGTAAAGTGTTTACGTTCAGCGATTTAGATTGCGTCTTAGGCACTCCCGGAACCACAAAACTTTTCTCGGCTTCAACAATACCCACAATTTTTACCCAATACCTAAAAAAAACTACAAAAAATATATATCGTATATCTTAGTATGGCCGGATATGATTCATTTTATACAAAGAAATATCAAAATTTGTCTAGTTGGTTCTTCTGTACAACATCTAATCATTAAAACCTATCTTTCTCTGTTCATTTGACAAAAACCAGACCCTTAGACCCACATTGTGTTCTTGACTACTATTGCATACTTTTTCGACCACTCTACTCTTATAAGTGCAAGTTAACTTACATAACATGCATGTTTACAACCTTCACATTAGCAAAAATCAACAAAAATTTCCTCTCTTGGTCTCTTTAGCTACGGCAATCAAACCCCCTCCCAAACCAAATCCATACAAATTTTATACAAACTTATACACACATATACCTTCATATCTAGTTATTCTAGATATTTCCAAAGCATTGGTTTGCCATTTCAAGTAATGTCAAGAAAAGGATAGCTAGGGTTTTAGTTGGAAATCAGGGTTTCTATGTTGCTTGCTTTGGTTTTAAGTCTAAGCAAGTGTTTAGATTGTATTGAGCTCATCATCATTCATCATTATGGTTACATAATTCCTTTATTTTTTTTCTTTTTCTTGATTTATATGCATATGTTGTGTTATATAGAATAAATCACAATTAACGGACTTTTTACATGTAAAAAGGATTTATACTTATAATTTATGGATTTGGTTATTTTATATATCTTATGATGTTACAAGGTATCATGTTAATTGGATGAGAAGTGTTGTATCATGTTGTTTTGTTTTGTGATATAACTATGTATTAATTAGGGTTTTAAAAGATCATTTAATATGTTTCATGTGTAAGTATGCAAATGGCATGTAAATTTGTTTATGAGCTTTTAATGATGTTATATGATCACTAAAATAAGGATATAATGGGAGTATACATTATGTACACACTTGGGTATGTATCATAGTTCAAGTATAAACTTGAAGTAAATGATACTTAAAGTTAATGTTATGTTTTTCATGAGATGTTATTACTTATACATTTTGATAAACTTGACATTATGAAGGAATTATATGACAAAAGAGACTCTAATTATGTATGATATATAACATATATGATATTTAAGAATTGTGGTGTTACAAAAGTGAAGAGTATGAAACAAAGGTTTTTAAAATGGACTTAAGAATATCACCTCAACCTCTGTCCAAAATTAGAATTTTAACATATTCACTTTATTTTTTTATATAATAGTACGTCTCACGGACAATTCCAAAAAGATAGAAACTTGAAAAATGGATAAATAAACGAAAAGTGTACGTGTATAAAAAAAGTTATACGTTAATTAAACGAATTTTTTATAAAATAACTTTGATAAAAATGATCAAACGCAAGTTGATTAATTTTAACTAATAAAACATATTTTTAGGATTCCAAAATGATAAGAATCGTAATTTTTCAATTAATATCGAATTAGTTATGAATTTCGCGGGTTTTCGGTAATTAAAAGTTTATAAAAATAATTTTATAAACTATGAACAGTAAAACACTATTCATGACAGAAACTTTTATTTTTGTAAACCTTATAAATTGATAGAATTTTCAATAACAAGATTCTACTCGAAAAGACTCGACATTAAAACGGAGAGCATATAAGAATAAAATACGACGTTTACGGGTTTTACGATAACTAAAACTATAAAAATAACTTTATAACTGATGTGAACAGTAAAAAGTACTGTTCATCAGAGGATCAAAAATATGAAAATGTCAAATTATGATAACTCGTCTTAATACGAAAGCGTGGGCATAAGAAACGTCAAAATCGGGCTTAAAACGCAAAAGTTATGCTATATTTACTAAAACGGTAATTATAAACGTTTTTACTTATTAAACACAATTTTACCAAAACAACTAGATGGTGATTGAGCTGTATAGAATTATATGTGGTTATCAAAGTACTATATTACTAGGGAGTTTCATAATGAGGCCTCTTCGGGGTGACGTATCGACGAGTTGCTGGATTTACGTTTTTAAAGTGTCCTAGCTCTTCATTCTGCTTCAATACATGACATCTTTTTATGATAGCCTAAAACGATTAGTATGATGTAACTAATCTAGTCATGATATATAATGTTAGTTAATCGAAGTAAATGGTACTTATACGACCTTAAATTTAATAGGTTGCTCTTTGAACGATTTTGCTGTGACGCAGGTTTATCTGTGATATTTGATGTATCAGAAAACTAAGGTGAGTACATAGACCCACATTTTTACGATTTCAATTAATTTATAAACTATGGGGTGGAAATCATGCTTTGTTTTATATATTGGATGCAAGTGGATATTTTATATTGATTACATGTTTCTAAGTTAGCGATAACCAAGTTGAGCAATTTTCATGAACTGTCAATTATGCATTAGATGTAGTGTTTAATTACATTATGTGAGCGGATTGTTATGAATAGATCTATTTAGGGGAAAAAACGGACCTCCCCGTTCGGTAGGTGATAGCTATCACGGGAACGAACGTATAGCATGTCTTTCTTTTTGGAATTTTGGGGATGTTTCGGCGTTAAACATCTAATCGGGCAGAAAAGACATTGCAATATATATCTATTGCAAGAAAGATTTCGAGCTTCGTTGTGTCTGGAGCTTAGGAAAATGTAAATATGGTTTTGTGATGTCTGCATCGTGTTGCTTATCACGGGGGAAAGTCTTGCGGTCTGCCTATTCTGATTTATCAAACTCTATGAATTCTCCTACATTAATTGTGATGTTTTAAAGCAATGTTTTTCAGGAGATCAGTAAGCATAAGGTGCCAAGGATACATTGGTGATTTTGTTTGGGATGTCATGCTAAAGATATGGTTGCATTATTTTGGGAAACTCATGTGTTGTGAACCAGTATTTTGTAATAATTAAAGGATCAAGTTAAAGACTTGGGCTATTTGTATCATAATATTGTTTTAAATCCATATGTATCAGTTTTAAAAACGACTTTTTTGGTCGTTCTTATTATATATATTGTGTTTATGAATTGAGATGTAGTTACCCACGACTCAGACCCTTATTCGCCTCTTTCGGCAGCCCGAATTTGGGGGTGTTACAGATTGGTATTCTATGAGCCAGGTTACTAGAGAACCAGGTCAAATGTTTTTGTGTGGCCTATACCGTTTTCAAACATTGTTTCATAAAAATGGGGTTTTTATGGACATAGTTGTTTGTGCATTAGTTAGTTTTACTGATGCATTTCATAATTGCTATACGTGGTTATAATATATTACGTTATATTATAATAAGAGGGGGGGCCCCCTCTATTATAACTATATCATTTAAGTTGTTTCTGCTGTTCACAGTAGTCATGCTCAGCTAAATTCTGCGTTACTTATCTTCTGTTTCACTCTGAGGCTACGACTTGGAGTATTCCATTTTTGAGGATGATCCTTACGAGGAGGATGTGCCCGACAGTTGTTGGAGCCCAGAAGGCACAACATTCTTCTGAAGTATTTACCTGATCCCATAGAGTGGAGGATCATGTACCATTTATACATTCCGGAAGCCTGTGCATCATGAGGATTTAGTGCCAAACTGAGGATGAGGCACCCTATACCTCCCACTCCACCACCACCATCCTTTTTACCCTCACTTATCCGACCCCCACGTACTAGAGCAGCCATGGCTCAGATGAGAGCTGCAATACCATCCACCTATCATCTACTACTCCTATCAGGGACACCACCATTGTTACCTATACCACTACCTATGCCATCCACTAGCCGCAGAGCTGATATTCTCGAGGCTGACATGCCGCCTCGGAAGAGGCTACTACTTACTGTTCCCAGACCTGGGTGTGAGGTTGGGGAGAGTTCTACTGCTGCTGTTGCGAGACAGCCAGGACCCACTATGGCCCGTAGGGTCGATTGCAGTTCTTTAGACACTGTGGAGGCTAGGGTCTGAGATACTGAGAGGAGGTTGATGGCCGCCTTAGAGGTGGTCAACTTGAGGGTCAGTTACCAGGTAGATGTTCACAGAAAAGAGAGTCTAGAGTTTTACTCATGACGTCATGATGCCTAGAAGGATCGTGCAGCTGTAAGAGCTGAGATTGAGGTAATGAGGAGAGAGAGACTTGCTTACGAGCAAGAGAGTATGGAGACCCGTCAAGCCTTGGCTAGGTCTGAGGCTTACAGCAGGGCATTAGAGGCACAAGTTACAGTGTTAAAGACTCAGGCGCGTCGCCACGAGTGGCAGCATCAGGACGCGGATGATTGTGCGACGAGGCATATCATGCGTATTCAGGATTTGGAGGTTGGAGCACGCGATGACACCTTAGAGGATACTGGTAGTAGTGCCAAGGGTTACTTTTCTACCATATTGTAGCTATACTATATAGCCTGCTAAGTTTTTATGGGTTACTCCCAGCTAGCAAGCGGTATAGATCATTTGTTTTGATTAGCTATCCGGTATGGATCTTTTGTCTTTTGTTTAGCTATGTTGTATAGCCTACTAAGTATTACGGGTAACTCCCGGCTAGTAGGGCTCTAGGTTGATTTTCATTTTGTAACCTAGTGGTAGGAAATCATTGTGTACCAAACAGATCATGTATATTTCCAGATTATATATGGAATGGATGTATTATGTTATGTCGATCTTGTGTTGGTTGTATGTTTCACTGTGTGATGTGATCTTATTTTATTTATGAGGCATATGTTATGTCACGTTATGATTGTACTAAAATCTAACAGGTATTGTATTTTCTTGTGATTGAAGAAAATGGCACCAAAACGAACCACAAGGTCAACACCAGTCGCACCAACCCCAAATGCAACAACCACCACAAATGTTACTGTGGCACAACTTCAAGCCTTAATTGGCCGAGGAGTTGCCGCTGCAATGGCTAAAGCAGAACCAAGTAGAGTTAGGAATGGCTATGACAGCAATGGTTCAGGACCAAGGCCAGCACAAGCTGTTCGCGAATTCTCTTACTCGGAATTCCTGAAATGTAAACCTTTGGACTTTAAAGGCACTGAGGGAGTCATCGGACTCACTCGATGGTTTGAGAAAATGGAGTCTGTATTTAGCATTTCGAATATGCAACTGTCGGTAGAAAAACCAGTCAGTTCTGCATACTTTGTACTCTATTAGCAAGTGATCTAACATGGTGGGATTCCATGTATGACTGTTTACTCATGTTGTTGCCTAATCAATGCTTGGTCCGATTAAGGAGAAGATGGCGACAAATATAGTCCACGAAAACGAAATGAGAACGCTGAGGGGAATTGTGGAACTTGAAAGTGATAGGTACGGATGTGGTCAAGTACAACCAACGCTTTCAAGAACTAGCACTTCTCTGCGTGAGGATGTTCCCTGAGGAATCAGACAAAATTGAAAGGTATGTCGGGGGATTGCCCGACATGATCCATGGAAACATCGTGGCTTCAAAACCAAAGACAATGCAAGAGGCTATCGAGATGGCCACTGAACTGATAGACAAGAGAGTCAGTACCATGGCAGAAAGACAAGCTGAAAACAGAGGTAAGTTTGAAATACTTCCCGAAATAATCAGAATCACAAATCACACAAAAATAAGAGCAAAAACTCAGGCAGGCATACACTGCAGGCAATAGTGACAGGAAATCTACGCGGGTTAAACTCTGTGTTCATGTGTAATTACAATCATGAAGGTCCGTGTGTCCAAAGTCGCTATAAATGCAACAAGTAAGGTCACATAACTCGTGACTGTAGGTGTACGAGGAATGCAAACAAATTATCAACCAGAAGGGACCCGGATCGGGTCAGAAACCACTTGTTTTGGATGTGTGGAGCTCTGGGACATACAAGATTGAATGCCAAGGTGAAGAACAAAACAAAGGAATAACCGTGGTAATTCAAGCTGGAATGACAGAGCTCCAGCAAAGGTGTATGTGGTTGGGAAAATGGCGGGGGCAAACCCAAGACAACGTCGTTGCGGGTACGTTCCTTCTAAAATACCGCTAGCTTATATCTTGTTGATACGGGTGCGATCGAAGTTTTGTGTCTACATACATTTAGCTCCCAAATTGACATCACACCATCCACCCTAGCATCAATATTATGATGTCGAAATTGCTGACGGGAGGTTAACGGGTTAATCACTATACATTAGGGTGCACATTAAACTTACTAAACACCAATTCAACATAAACTTATGCGGTAGAACTTGGTAGTTTCGACGCTATAATCGGTATGGATTGGTTGGCGAAATACCAAGCGGTCATTGTGTGTGCTGAGAAGATTGTTCGCTTTCCCTGGAGAATAATAACCTTAATCATACACGGTGACGGAATACTCAGGAAACGTGACCGATTAAACATCATTTCTTGCACTAAAAAACGCAGAAGTACAGGGAAAAAGGGTTTCCTAATCTTTCTGGACATATCACTACAAAAGAGGTGAAGACAGTCGGAGAAGAAGCGACCTTGAGGGGACTGCCAATAGGTTTCAAGACTTTCCCGAAGTATTTCCTGAGGACTTGCCGGGTCTTCCTCCGACTCGACAAGTGGAGTTTCAAATTGATTTGGTACCTGGTGCTGCACCTGTAGCTCGGGCACCTTATCGATTGGCGCCATCCGAAATGAAAGAGTTATTGGCAAATGTAAGAGCTGTCTGACAAAGGCTTTATAAGACCTAGTTCCTCGCCCTGGGGAGCTCCGGTCTTGTTTGTCAGAAGAAGGATGGATCATTCCGGATGTGCATTGACTATCGGGAATTGAATTAAACTAACGGTGAAGAAGTTATCCATCCAGAATTGATGATCTATTTGATCTACTCAAGGGTCGAGTGTCTACTCGAAATCACCTAAGGTCAGTATCACCAATTAAGGGTTCAGAGAAGAAAGACATTCCGTAGACTGCCTTAAGAACCTCGTTTATGGCCATTACGAATTTCAAGTTATGCCGTTTGGTTTGACAAACGCACCTGCCGTATTCATGGACCTTATGAATCGGGTTTGCAAGCCATATCTGGATAAATTTGTGATTGTCTTTATTGACGACATTCTGATATATTCGAAGAACGAGCAAGAACACAAAGAGCACCTTAAGCAAATCTTAGAATTGCTTAAGAAGGAGGAGTTGTATGCCAAGTTTTCAAAATGTGAATTTTGGATTCCCAAAGTACAGTTCCTCGGTCACGTGATCGATAGTGAAGGTATTCATGTGGATCCAGCCAAGATTGAATCCATTAAAGATTGGACATCTCCTAAGTCACCAACGGAGATTCGTCAGTTTTTGGGTCTTGCTGGATACTATCGAAGGTTCATTGAAGGGTTTTCAAAGATTGCAAAACCGATGACCAAGCTCACCCAGAAGAAGATTAAGTTTGAATGGGGCGATAAACAAGAAGCAGCTTTTCAGCTGTTGAAGCAAAAGTTATGCAGTGCACCAATCCTTGCATTACCTGAAGGAAGCGAAGATTTCATCGCATACTGCGACGCTTCGAAGAAGGGTTTGGGCGCTGTGTTGATGCAGAGAGAAAAAGTGATTTCTTATGCATCACGACAGTTGAAGATTCATGAGAAAAACTACACGACTCATGATTTAGAACTTGGTGCAGTGGTGTTCGCTCTCAAGATCTGGAGACATTATTTATATGGAACTAAGTGTACGGTGTTCACCGATCACAAGAGTTTGCAACATATTTTAGATCAAAAAGAGTTGAACATGAGGCAACGCCGATGGTTAGAATTGCTAAGTGATTACGATTGCGATATTCGTTATCACCCGGGGAAAGCAAATGTCGTTGCTGATGCTTTAAGCAGGAAAGAACGAGAACCACCGTTAAGAGTTCGAGCCTTGGTTATGACTATTAGTTTGGACCTTCCCAAACAGATCTTAAATGCTCAGACCGAAGCGCGAAAACCAGAGAACATTAAGAGTGAAGACGTTGGGGGAATGTTGATTGAAAATGCTAAATTTCCAGAAGCAATTAGAGAACAAAAGTTGGAACCACGTACGGATGGAACCCTGTGCCTCAATGGCAGGAGCTGGTTACCTTGTTATGGCGATTTGCGGACTGTGATCATGCACGAGTCCCACAAATCAAAATACTCTATTCATCCGGGTTCTGACAAAATGTACCAAGACATGAAGAAGTTATATTGGTGGCCCAACGAAGCCGACATAGCCACTTATGTTAACAAGTGTTTGACCTGTGCTAAGGTCAAGGCCGAACATCAAAGGCCATCAGGATTGTTGGTACAACCTAAGATACCCGAATGGAAGTGGGACAACATCACCATGGATTTTGTCACGAAGCTTCCTAAGACGTCTCAAGGTTATGACACAATTTGGGTGATCGTTGACCGACTCACTAAGTCTGCGATCTTCACACCAATGAGAGAGACCGATCCTTTGGATAAACTTGCAAGATTGTACCTAAAGGAAGTGGTCACGAGGCATGGGATACCCGTCTCAATCATTTGCGATCGTGACCCGAGATTCGCATCAAATTTCTGGAGGTCACTTCAGAATGCTTTGGGTACAAATTTGGATATGAGTACTGCGTACCATCCACAAACAGACGGGCAAAGCGAGAGGACCATTCAAACTCTCGAGGATATGTTGCGTGCTTGTGCGATCGACTTTGGAAAAGGTTGGGTTAACCATTTGCCACTAGTCGAGTTCTCATATAACAATAGCTATCACGCTAGCATCAAGGCCGCACCATTTGAAGCACTTTATGGTCGAAAGTGTCGCTCACCTGTTTGTTGGACTGAAGTTGGAGAAGCTCAGATACTCGGTCCAGAACTAATCCAAGAAACCACTGAGAAAATCATTCAGATCAAGCAAAGGATGCAAGCCGCTCGTGACCGACAGAAGAGTTACGCTGACTTGAAGCGTAAACCAATGGAATTCCAAGTCGGGGGCAGTCATGTTAAGGTCAGCCTTGGAAAGGGGTCGTACGTTTTGGCAAACGGGGGAAGTTGAACCCTAGGTATGTTGGACCTTTTAAGGTGATTGAAAGAGTTGGAGAAGTGGCTTACAAGCTTGAACTTCCAGAAGAATTGAGCAGAGTCCATAATACATTTCATGTATCTAATCTGAAAAAGTGTCATGCCGACGAACCTTTAGCCGTTCCGTTGGATGGACTTCATCTGGATGACAAGCTTCATTTTGTTGAGGAACCGGTAGAAATAGTGGGCCATGAAGTTAAACGGTTAAAGCGAAGTCGGATCCCATTGGTCAAAGTTCGATGGAACTCTAAGAGAGGTCCTGAGTACACGTGGGAACGTGAAGACCAATTCAAGAAGAAATATCCACACCTCTTCACCAAGACCACACCGTCGTCAAGTGCTGCATCGTGAGCCTTGAGGACAAGGCTCGTTTAACGGGGGAAGTCTATAACACCCTGTGTTTTCAAGTCTTTGACGACGTCAATAAATGTACTATTCATTTTTAGTATTGTACGCGTTTGCTTGTAATTTCATGAATTAAGTTTAAATCGCGTAAGCTAAAAATTAGCGTTCAATGTAAACGGGCATCAAACAATTAAATGTTTACATCATTCAAGGGTTATATAATTATTTTAAGAATAATTATTAACTTTGTTTATTTTATTTTTATCGGATACGTAAAGTGTTTACGTTTCGCGATAAATTGCGTTTAGGCACTCCCGGAACCACGAAAACTTTTCTACGCTTCAACAAATACCCACTTTTATACCCAATACATAAAAGTTACATAAATATATCATATATATCTTTGTTTTGCCGAAATTCATACAACATGTATAAATATATACATGAAAATTTTGATAAGTCTTACACCTTGGTCAATCTCATGCCATACCACTTTATGACACACCATACCCCCCATCCCTACCATCCCTTGACCCATAACTAAGACTAAGGCCATCCCTAGGACACCCTTATGTCTCCTTGACCAAGTATACCTCTTATATACATACAACTAACTCATACACACTTAACACTTAGATAAATTTTCACAAAAACCTCTCTTATAAGCCTATATAGGCCACGGCATTATACCACCTCCCACACAAATCCATACAAAATTTTCTACAACCCTTACACTTCTATATACACATATCCTAAGATGTACTAAGGCATTTGCAAGCATTGGTTAACCATTTCCAAGTTATAATCAAGAAAAAGGAAGCTAGGGTTTAGTGAAGGAAAGTAAGGGTTTATAAAGTGCAAGTTTGGTTTTTGTGGCTAAACAAGGGTTTAGCACTTGTACATCATCATCATCATTCTTCTTAAGGTCCATTTAAACTCTTTATGTTGCTATAACTTTCATTATTATGCATATGATATTTCTATTTAGCTTAAATCACCATTTAGGTTTTAATCATGAAAATAAAGTTTTCACTTGAAATGACCACATGGATTACTTATACATATGTTGTGTTAATACTTACATTATGTTAAAAAGGATGAGGAAATGTTGTATCATATTGTTTTGGAGTAAACATGATTATGAGTAAATTAGGGTTTTCATAACTTCATAATATGTTTCAACTTAAAGAAATACATAAGACATGTTAATATTGATTATGGACTTTTAATCATGTTAATAGAACACTAAAATAAAGTCATATGGAAAGAAATATACTTGTACACACTTGGTTATGTATAAAAATGATTATTGAGAAAACTAGTAAATTAAGGTTACTTAAGTAATGTTATGGTTTTAAAATAGATTAATGGATTTGTTGACATAAGTAACTTGGACACATGAGGACTAATATGGACAATAGACATTTAATATATGTATGATTTATAATATATATGATATATGAGACTTGTGATAAAATACGAATTATACGAAACTCACGTCTGTCATGAACAGTAAAAGTTACTGTTCATCAGTTGAGAAAATTTATGAAAATGTCAAATATCGATAACCCGTCTTAATACGAAAAGATGGACATAAGAAACGCGAGAATCGGGTTTAAAACGCGAAAGTTACGCCAGTTTTACTAAACGGTAATTATAAACGTTTTAACTTATTAAACACAATTTTTCCAAAACCATTAGTTGGTGATTGAGCTATATAGAATATTATGTGGTTATCAAAGTACTATATTACTAGGGAGTTTCATAATGAGGCCTCTTCGGATGGCGTTTCGACGAGTTGTTGGATTTACGATTTAAAGTGTCCTAACTCCTCGAACGTCATGTCATGACCTCTTTAATTATGATAGCCCGAACGATAGTACAATGTAACAACTATTAGATTATATTAATGTTGTTAGACTAAGTACTCGTGTTACTTAAACGCCTTAATTTAATTAGGTTGCAGTTGATCAATGCGCGTGGCCACGATATTTGTGATACATTTAGCATATCACTCAAGGTGGAGTTCATGCCCACATTATACATGCTTTTGTTTTTACAAAGTTTTTGGGGTGAAAAAACAATGCAATGCTTTAACAATTTGGACACAAGTGGTAAGTTTCCATTATGATTATGTGTTGCCTAAGGAGCGATAACCCTAGTTGAGCCCATTATCATGAACTGTTAATTGTTGAGGCGACTGTTTTTAATAGTTTCTATTGGTTTGACAACCCCGTTCGGGTGATAGCTATCACTTGGACAAACGAACGTTATACATGTCGAATATTGGATGTTGCGGTTAGAACATCACCACGGGGCAAAGTTGGCCATTAATTTGGTATTCATACACGTCAAGCTTCAGTGTCATGAGCTATAGTGTCAACGTAATTACATTTATATGATATCTGCATTGTTGCTTACTCATACCACTTGGGGAAATTTGAGGTCCTACAATATATGATTTATCAAAACCTATGAATTCACCAACATATTGTTGACGTTTTAAAGCAATGTATTTCAGTGGATCAATAAGCACAAGGTTGCGGATGGTTAATTAGTGGTTTTGATATGGATGTCTTGATTAATTGATTTTGTCGCATTTCATTTTGTTAACTGTATGGGCGGAAATTCTTTGTTTTTGATTAATCGTGAACAAGTTAAGCTTGGGATTATTGTAGACAATTATTGGGAATAAATCAATGTATCGTTTCAAACGACTTTTTGGTCGTTCTATATATCTCTTGTGTTGGTGATTCTGAAGTAACACGCCCCGGTACCATATTTCGCTGCGACCCAATTTGGGGGGTTTACAATAAGTTATGATAATTCTCTAGTTAGTCAGTATACCGATAGTAAGAAAAGTGATACTTTTGGACTTAGTAGTCTTAGGTGTTATCAGTTTTATTCCATCATACTAAGAGGGAGTAATTGGAGATTCCGGGACTTGTATGACTTGGTGATTCAATTATATCATCACTTAATGTTAACAGAAATTAGAAAATCGACTTATTGGACTTTGGTGTTACGGTTTCAAATTAATTGTGTACTTCATCGATTGGGCGGTCAGACTTCAAGTATTCTTAATGCAAATTGCTAAGAAGGCTTTGAACCTACTAATAAAGGATTGCTGAATTAAGGGGAAGCTAAGACAACTTCAAAAGGAGAGTATCTGACGGGACTACAGCCTGCTTACATGGACAAAATGGACTATGATCATTTTCGGTTTGACATTTTCAGTCCTGTTCATAATAATCGTGTGAATATATAAATGTGTAGTGTTGACTTATTAAAAATTTTTAGGCTAATATAAATAAGTGATGAGTATAAATTTTCAAGAATTTCTTAGAAAATTCAAAATCTTTCAAATTACAGTACTCATCACTATCTTATATATCCTTCAATGATTGAGGGGGAGCATTAATATGTTCCAAACACGGTTAACATGCACACGGCGTAATTGCGCTATACATGCTTTCTTTGCTGAAAGTTTTTTAAACATAGTATTAAAGAGTGTCATCTCAATTGTTATCAACAAAATGATCTCAACAATGATTTGATAAATTTTGATAGGGAGCAAGGATAAATGTCCGATCTAAAAAATTATGTTATCGCGCGCAATATACCTTTTGCAAGATAAGAGAGGATACGTCACTCTATTCCTCACTCCCAACAATGTCGCGCTAAAACAGACGTCCCTACGCCACCGCTCACCGACTCGCACATGCTTGCAGCCACCCGGGGAGGCCTTTTTTGGTCACTCTTTTACTAAGTGGGTTATCCACCAAATGTTGGCTAAAAATGTTTTCGTAAAAATACACGATACACTGTTGAGGGGGAGCTTTTCTGAAAAAGCAAAAAAACTATCGTTACTAAACACGTTGTAGTTTTATCATAAGTACCCGGATTTGAAGTTTTTCAATAGTAATTTTATGGCAAGGTGAACTGTACCAAAAGACCATGTATTTACTTTATTGAAGTTATAAGGATGGTAAGGTTAGGTACTCGTTCCCATGATCCTTGCCAGAATCGGAAGAAAGGGACTCCTACCCAATGGGACTATCCACTAGTTAGTGTAGAATTCCTTATGTATGATAAAGAAGGTGGGTAAATGTGAGGAAAAGGGAAAATATTGCCGACTGAGATGGAGTCTAGAGTACTTGAATAAAACCACAAGGTTCTAGTCATGAAATCTTGGTAAGCACTTAAGGGCGTTGAAGAATGAAAAAGAATTGTACAGATAAAGGGTGTAAAGAAAGAAGCCCTCCATACACTTAGGCAGAATCGGGTCAGATAATATGCTGTCAAATCACTTAAAAGATTTGCTTGACATTAAATGACATCATGGACCCAGTGATGCAATGCACAACCCTCCCAAGCCACTCAGAATCTCTTAAAAGATTTATGTTTCATTTGTCACGGAGACTAAACATGCAATCTACTGTCTCACTCACTCCGAGTAAGTCGGTATTGAAAAGGTGGCAGTCAGCTCAGCATCTTTCGATCACTTTAAAATCAAACGCACTTTGAGTTAGAAGCAGAGATATCAATTAATCTCGTCTACGGTCAATTCCAATTTACTTGTTATTCACACCACTGTGATTAAAATTTTATCATAATGAGTTCACTACGCATTATCCTTGTGATTTTGCCCAGAACACTCCGAGTGGATACGTAAGTATTCACATGTGAGATGGAATCTGCTTGAGGCAACTTCAAACAAGGCTCATGGTAGGTGACTTGTGAGTCCTTAATAGATCAAACTTGTGAAACTGGGAAAACACAACGGTGCGATTCTACTGAATCAAACTTGTTCCGTATACGAATTGACGTTATTTGGACTTTGGAAAACAAATAAAACTTTTGATGTGTTACAAAATCTTTTGCAAAGTATCGCATCGATTGTTTTTTACAACCAATTTTCTCCTTTATTGCTTAACTGTTTTATACAGGAACATTTTAAGATGGAGATGGACGATTACGTGTTCCATACAAAATCAAGTTCATAACCACGTGCTCATTCTCAAACGACTCATTCGAAGATATCATGAAGCTCAAGGTATCTGTTATTTAAAGCTTCCGCAACTCTGATAATTCAAGCTTTCAAGATCAAGAAACGTTTTTTTGTGAGCATATCATTCCGAATGACACAATTCACAAGATGGCAAAAAGATCACATGATGATGATTTAAGATTATGATTGGATGATGATCTCAAAGAGTCAAAGATCACATACAAGTCAGATAAAGCCTAAAAGGTCTAAAGTTCACTGCTTCAGATTCACAAGACATCAGATCAATGAAATCAGCGTTTAGAGCTAACATAAGATTAATCTGAAGATTGAAGATCTTAAGTTAGTATTTTCAGGGGTGCCTCCCTTAGGGAGATTGGTTAGATATTAGAAAAGACTCGGTCACCCTATGATTTTTACTGTTCAATATAGATCGTAGTTTAATAGGTAAACGTATGACTTTCGTATTGAACGGGTACCAATACCCGGTGTATTGTAAAGAACTTATAAATACCTCTTCCAACTTGGAAGAGGTAAGCATCCATTTATTTTACACACACTCTTTAGTGTGTTTATTAGTTTCTCTCTCAACCATTCTCTCTCTCTAACTTTCTCTCTCTAGATCTCTCTCCTTTTTTAAGTTGATAAACAGCTCCGTAATGTTTTATGCCAAACATGTCATTGTATGTTATATGACGACATAGTTGTAATTGTCCATAGTCGAGATTGAGTACCTGTTACGCCCTTGGTTTAGGAATATTTGAATGTTTGACTATTTGTTTAGGAATGTCTTTGTGTCGTATTAATAAAGTATCAATGTTTAGAAATGTCTTCGTATTCAAACCGTTTAACTATTTGTTTAGGAAATTCAAAAAGTCAATGTTTATCCTATAGTCAAGTCAAAAGTCAAAGTCAACGGTCAAATGTCATAATAACCCATAATAGGCCCATGACCCATTTAGCTATTATAAATACTATTTGTACTATTTTATTACAATCAATCAAGTTAAAGATCAAAACAAATCTCTAATCTTCTCTTCTCTCTTTTGACGGAGCTAGCACCCGCTAAAAATGGTGCCCTATCCCGATACTATTCGCAAGGGTCGTATCAATTGATGCTTTCATTGAGAGCTCTCGTTGAGAGGGCTTCCGATTTAAGGTACAAAAAAGAGTTACTGTTCATCGTTGGTACTTTTCATCAGTAAAAAAAATATTTTTTTCAAGCTACTATTCATGGCATCAGGTGGCAGCGATTGAAACGCGGAATACGCACTATCTAGGCTCTTGCAAAGGTGTACGGTGGCCGAATATCAGAATGAGTTTGAGATGCTTATAAGTTGAGTAACAGGGAAATCTGAATCTTTACTTAAAACGTTTTATATCTCTAGACTTAAACCGGCTATACAATGTGCACTCTTAAGGTCAAACCCCAAAACTTTAGATGAAGCTTTTTCATTAGCCCGTGCAACGGAAGCACGTGATGTGCTGTCGTGTAGGGTCAATTATTTGATTATCAAGTTTTAAATTTATATTTAGCCGACAAACCTAAAACAACACTTTAACGGGGAATGTACCCGGTCAAGATGGAGTTTCGCGGTAAGTAGGGTGTCGAACACTAAGAGTGAAACATTAATCCTATATTCTATCAGTATTTTAATTCGTTCTAATTAGTTTATTTACTTGGTTAAACCTATGTTAATTACGTTTTCTAATGATATGGGGGGTTTCATCCTGAGAGACTGGCACAGGTTTGGTGGTGACAAATATCAATTCAATACACAATAAACACAAAAGAAGAAAATCTGAAGATAGAAAAGCGGTACAAGCCAAATGATAGAAAACTGTATTAGCCATATTAAATCCAGTTTAATGTCGGTTTGTTTGTTTTAGTGCAATGATTTACATATCTCGAAGCGGCATATCATTCTTAAGACTTAGGCGGGACATCATCCTAAGACCTAGACACGATTAATCCCGTCACAATTAACGCATACGAATAAAGCATCCTTTAGTTTAATTATAATATATCTTAGGAAATCAAAGCAGTGGTGATCCTGTTAAAACCCTAGCCCAACGGGACTTTACCCACTTATTGCTTGAGGTGTTTTATATACTGGTAGTCCACTATTCAAATCTTTATCAGTTAATTAAGAGCATGATTGCTGAAACATAAGCGGGTCACCTACTGGTCCAACTAAGCTCATAATTCAAAGACAAAGACAGAACGTTATTGTGATCCTATTGGTCCAGTAATATAAAACACGATATGGAGAGCTATCCCAGTATCTAGATTACTTTTTTCGTATCACTAGACCCAGTTGAATGATAGGTCGCATATTCAAACACATAAACAAGTATGAGGTGATAAACATAATTAAACA
>BQNB010043351.1:0-45560 GCA_026074375.1 Tanacetum coccineum
AACTCGATCCGGATGTTGGGGAGGATTAAATAAGAACTTAGCCATATTATTTAGAGAGAGAAAGGTAAGATGTGTATTTTATAGAGAGAGAAAGACACACACTAGTGAGATACAAAATGAATCCTCACCCCTCCATGGAAGTATAGAGGGGGTATTTACACAATCACAAAGACAAAACAAACAATATTCAAGCATTTAAAGCACAATTTTGTCTTTTTAGGGTCATTTTTGATATAAAACGGATATATGTTTTCACACATATCACGAGTCCTAATCTTAGCTAAAACCAATCTAACACTTCAACAATGTATTTTAAGGACTAAAATACTAACCGACACACGATCAACACAATCGAATTTATACACTATCTAATTTTACACACAAACACAAGATCAAGAAAATAGATGTTTGAATCTTAGAAGAAGATAGAAGAAATCACTAATCTATAACACTTTTGTAAGCAATAAGAAACACTAGCTAAACTCGATCCGGAGGTTGGGGAGGGTTAAATAAGAACTTAGCCATATTATTTAGAGAGAGAAAGGTAAGATGTGTATTTTCTAGAGAGAGAAAGGTAAGATGTGTATTTTCTAGAGAGAGAAAGACACACACTAGTGATATACAAAATGAATCCTCACCCCTCCATGGAAGTATGGAGGGGGTATTTATAGGTCAAGACAAGGGAAACTATTCCAACTTAACAATACTAGTCCCTGTGAGTCTTGCATAATGATAACTAATGTAATTCCGGATAAGTCAACATATTTTAAGGCTAACAATCTTCCCCTAATGTGTGGACATACAGAATTACTTACAATGTTCCTATCAGGTACAAATACAACACAAATAAAGTCTTCCAAAGCACTTCCAAAGCTGAAGATGTCTTCTGAGTTCTCCTTGTCTTGAAACTTGTACTCCAGCTTAGATCTTCAGTGTCTTTAATTGTACATGAACCATTGTAGTATGCATGGGTTGGATTAACTTCCCTCATGTCTTGAAAAGCTTTCTTCATAGACTCTTTTTTGGCAAAGTTTCTGAATCAGCTCCCCCCCAAACCAACATCCCTATCTTGAGCAGATTCTGAAACTTTGATGTAGCTAGAAAAAACTTCTATTTGACATTTACGTGCACATCAAAATTTTGTAGAAGTAGAAAACCACATCAAATACTACTGCTACTTGTCATTAGGTCTTGGTGAATATTTGTTCAGGGGTACATGCAAGGAATCAGCAACAATTCTTCTCACGTATGCAGAATACTTCACAAACCATATTAAGTAAAGTAGTATATACTACTTACCCCTGGAAGTTGACATGGTAACATCAAAGTCAACTAAGTCCCGGATGTACACGTTTTCCCCTCATGATGGTTTCGAACTCTCGGAAGCATCATTGTCATGTACGTCCATATACTCGAGAAGTTCTTGTCATAAGCAACAATCTTGAAAAGTTATGAAAGACATTGAAGAACTTTGAAGGATTTTGCTTAGACTGTGAAGTACCATTAACGTTCTGTAGCTTCAATTATCCCGTGAGAATTGCTGATCACATCTCAACCTTTAAACTCTCTCGCTAACTTACCAACCTCGTATTCTGTCGGCTATTGTTGTGACCACTTGGTGAAGTAAACCCAATATACCAAACTTAAAACTGAAGTAGAATCCCCCAAATTTGTTACTTAATCTTGCACTGTTGTTGATTGAAGAACAGTGCAAGATTAAATCTATAAGTACTTTATACTCAACCAAAAAAGTATAAGAAGTACAACGCCTCTTGAAATTATCCACATCGACTTCTGCGTGTGACACTGAGTACTATAATGTAACTCCTTTAAGTGATAGCTATAACTCGTGAGCACTACAATGTAACTCTTTTAAGTGATAGCTATAACCCGTGAGCACTACAATGTAACTCCTTACATCAGGAAATAACTAGATAATCCAGGTCTTAATCATAAGCTGTAAATGTTCAAGCAAGTCATCAATTGATAGATTGGGTTTAAAGAAAAGGGGTAGAAAGTAGAAGGAGGTCTTGATGATGAAATAAGTAGACGCCTTCGTGAAACTCACTTCAATCTCAAATAATGGATACCAAATCAACTTTGTGATCACTTGTCATCGTAATTCGAATCTTTAGCCGTTTGTCGTTTTAGTGAATCTTATTCGGATCGTTTTTAGTGTTATGTATCGTGTTTGTTGTGTTGTTGTTGAAATCAATTAACGTTCATGGGATTTTACAAGTCTTTGATTAAAACCAAGAAAAGAATAGAATCTTTCGCGGGATTTTACAAAATTAAAAAGAAACCGTGAAAGAATAATTAATTGTGGTTGAAATCATTGTTGAAATGGAAGTACGTGAGCTTTTGTAACGATTAATGAGCTTACGAGGACAAACGGTGCAAAACCGGTTAACTTGGAAGGCTAACGGTTGAATTATAGCTTGTAAGGACTAACGGTGCAAAGGAGATTTAACAAAGGATTAAAAATCTAGCAAAGGACGAAGGATGAAACTATCTTGAAATCCAAAGACTTAAGTTGTAAATTTCAAAAATATCATGCAATAAGAAAACGTTTCCCTCCTGAATCCTTTTCTTCTTCGTTTGAATTCCATAAAAAAATGAAACATTTTTTATTTTAATCTTGCGGAATGCTACGGTTGTCGCCGGTGAAATGTGAATATACCACGTTGATCGAAAAAGGATCACGATCATGATGGTATAAGTTATAAGTCTCGAAACTAACCGACACTCGAAACCGAAAAACCCAAAAATTACTTATTTGTTTGGTTTGCACTAGCCTAGCTTGTTCGGTTCCTTCACAAATAACAAGTTATTCGGTACACACTGTTTATTATGAGTATTCGGTGACATTGTTTTGTGAGTTGTTCGGTTGGCATAGTTGTGAGTTTGTTCAAATTCTCAAATAAAAACAAGTTGGTTCTTGTTGCTAACTTGGCTGGGTTTTGTTTGGTTACACAAGATTTTTTAGTTGTTCGGTTCGAACTGTCTTTGAGTTGTTCGGTTCTAAAAGATACAAGTTGTTTGGTTCTTAGTTGTTCGGTTCCAACGGAGTATCAAACACCTTGTACGCGTCTTTGTTTCTTCAACCGTCCTTGTTCTTTGTCTTCCACCTTTGTACCGTAACCAAAGACGCCCAAAAAAAGATTCAAATAAGCTTGAGAATAAGCTTTTCCACCACAAAAATAAGCCACGAGAAGCACCACGAATAAGCTATAAAAATGACGTGGCAAATAAGCTACAACCTAAATAAGCTATAAGGATAAACCGTGACTTTTTCTTGAAACTAAGCTTAAAATAAGTTGTGAAGACAACACAGAAACCCACGTAAATTGAAAAGTAAACGAGTTTTTGGTTTTCTTATAACACGATGTAGCTTTTTATCCAAAGACACCAAAAGAAATAAAAACTAAGCCATGTGAATATAAGCCCAAAGAAGGTTTTAACAGTAAGCCCACAGTTTTGAGTCAACACCACGAAAATTTGTTTGAACAACAATAAGCAATATGAAATTCAACGAAAATTTGTAGAGTTTTTAAGACAAAAAGAGAAGCAAAAAATAGAAAAATAGAAAAGAAAAAAATAAACCGAATAAGCTGGACTTATAAGCACGAATAAGCTCACAAAAAACCACTAACACAACACGCACGAATACAATACACCCCCGGTTAGCTCTTGATACCAATTGTACATAATAAGAAACACTAGCTAAACTTGATGATCCGGAGGTCGGAGAGGATTAAACAAGAACTTAGCCATTTTATTTAGAGAGAGAAAAAGGAAAAGATGTGTGTATATTTTAGAGAGAGAAAGAACACAGACACACTTTGGTAAAATGATACAAATGAATCCTCACCCCTCCATGGAAGTATGGAGGGGGTATTTATAGTCCAAACATAACTAAACTATCCTCAATAGTCTAATCTAGTCCCTGCGTGTTTGGCTATTAATGATCTAATGTAATTCCGGATAAGTCAACATATTTTAAGGCTAACATTATCGTTGTATGATTGTTTATGTTTATCAATTAATACTTGTTTACGCGCTTTTGTATGCGACCAATTATTCAACTGGATCTAGTGAAGCGGACCAAGTAGATCTAGAGTTCGGGATAGCTCTCCATATAGTAATTTATACATCTAGAATTATAGTTACACAAATATTGTCCTTCTAAGTCTGTGTCTAGGATACGCTTCGGGCTTAACTAGTTAATTTGATGTTGCCAATGGTTTATTAATCGTGTTGACTAGCAAGTGACCTAGATAATTCAACAAGTAACGTTCTGATTCCATTGGATATTTGGACAAGTGGACTACTAGTGTATAAATTGCCATTAAGCAGTAAGTGGGTAAAGTCTCTATGAGCTAGGGTTTAACAAGATCACCATTGCTTTAATCCCTAAGATAGATTATAATCAAAAAATAAGGATGCTTTATGCGGATGCTTTAATTGTGACAAAAATAATGTGTCTAGGTCTTAGGATGATGTAATGCCTAATTCTTAAGAATGATATGCCACCTCGAGAGCAGAAATCATTGCACTTAATAAACAAACCAACTTTCTAATCAGATTGATAATGGTTAATACAGTTTTCTTATATAAGGTTCGACCGCTCTTTTATCTTTTGTTAATTAGCTTGCGTGGGTAAAAGTGCCTTGAATTGATTGTAGTCACCAACCAAATCGTGCCAGTCTCTCAGGCTGAAAACCTCCTTTTCCCGTTAGAATTGGGATTTAGACCAACATAGGTTTAACATAAGTTTAGAATATAATAGAAATAACATATATTAGATAGCCAAGATATTAATTAAATTGATAGATTTAACCTCGCTTCAAGTGTTCGACACCCTACTTACCATGAAACTACTACCGATCGGGTACACTGCCCGTTAAAGTGTTGTTTTTGGTTTAGTCGGCAAAATATAAATTTAAAACTTGAATCAATAAAATATACACCACACAACGACACATCAAGTTTTTGGCGCCGTTGCCGGGGAGTGAAAATTAATCTTGATTTTTATTTGATATTTTGGTTTTTAACATTAGATTAGATCTAACCCGTAGGATTAGTGTAATTTAGATTAGTGTATATCCTTGTATATTCTGTAATATTTGTATATTTGTCTTTATTTGTTTGCTTGTATATTTGTATGTTTCTGCATTGTTACAGTTCGCTGTAATTTTTTTGAGTCGAATACTCAATACGGCGTATTCAATTTATTGGATACGGCGTATAATTTTTTTCAGACCAATACAGCGTATTCGACTCTATCATCAATACAACGTATTCTGTTCACTGAGTACGGCGTATTAAGCTATTTGACAGTTTTCTTTCCTAGCAAAATTATTACAGGTTAAAATGGACGACCCCAACATTACTATGAAGGAGTACATCAGGCTTAAGGAAGAAAAATCTTGTAGGCGTGGTAAAGTGTTTAATTGGGAAACTGCTAAGTATGGTAAGATCTGGGATAATGAAGACGTTCACGACCTCGGATATGTTGAAACTGAATTCCCATCTATAGTCTTTAACGACACGTTAACATCTGATGCATCACTCTCGTGTGAGCATACGATAAGTTCTCTTAACGACGGTGAAATTGACTTTAGAATATCGTTTGACGAATCCGACGATGAAGATTGCACGGTAATTTTCGACAAAAAATCATTTTCCTATAAAATAATTGCTGTCAACGATTTAAAAACGGATTCGGAAAATGATAATGATAAAGTCAATATGTCTTTGCTTCCATCACCCGAGCCTACAGTCAGTTGTTTAAATGATTTAGATTTATTTAAAGATTTTGAGAACGAATTTCTAGCCATTGTTTACAATGATGCTCTAACGTCTAAATCAGATTTCTCAACTGAACCTGTTGTAATTCCTCAACATATCGATGAATTTGATTTGAAAGAAGAAACATCATTGTCCGAATGTAATGAAGAGGAACAAAACGTTTTATACTTTAATAATCTATTTCATTTCAACGTAATTTATCCCGATGACTCAAAATCGGATAAGGACAATGATGATTATAAAATCGATATCAAACAATCTTCGGGGGATAATGTAATAAATACGGATGTTGGTGCCTATGCACATGAGTCAAATAAGCTTTTGGAAGCAAGTCATGATACATCGAATAAATTTTTAAAAACTAAAACTTTTATCAAGGAATTAAATTTTAATATCATGGCTTGGAATCATCTTAACAAAGAGATGTCATTCGTTTTCCTAATCAAGAATTTGTATGTGCCATTTGGCATCCCGTTCGACCCTAAATTGTTTTATAAAGATGGGATTAAATTGGGTCAAGTCTAACTTAAAGACTTTTCTGTAAACAAAAGCGCTTGCCGGGAGACAACCCGAAATGTATTTTCAATTTTTATCGAGTCTGTCTTCCTAGATTTTTTGTACGGCGTATCCAAACCCCATGGATACGGCGTATTGACTATCTGGACGTTATCCAGTCTTTATTTTCAGCACAGTCTATACGACGTATTCATTAAATGAATACAGTGTATACAGGTATCAATACGGCGTATCCTGGGGAATGGATAAGGCGTATCGACTTTCTGTACAATTTTAGGTATTTATTTCGAGTCTAACCAAACGAATACACGGAAATAGAATTGCATTTGTTTTTTTGAGAATTTATACAGGACCTCGTGAAAGAAATATCGACGAATATTGGTGGAGAATTTACAAATATGGAGATCTTAAAAGTGTCGGAGTCTTGAAACTTTAAGGCGGTTGTTCAACATAATCTTGCTCATAAACGCAACTTGGAGAATCTACCGAGCAATTATCAAGGGAGTTTCTCATTCTAATTCTTTTTAATTCTCGTATTTTATGTTTTATATATACAACGAGGACGTTGTATAATTTGAGTGAGGGGATGGAATTAGAATGTTTATGTCCTAATTTTCACATTAAAATACGTAAATTATGCTCAAATTTAATTTTTTTCAAGCATACTTTTGTGAAATTACTTGATACATAACCCGCACACAATAACCCTTGTTAGGTATTGTGAGGATTTAACCTTTCTGTTTCCAAACGTTTACCCAAATTCCACAAAATATGAGTGTGCCAGTGATGTTATAGACTTTAAAACTTGGCTTGGTATATCACTCGAGACCACAGTGATGAGTACTATGGATTTAGATGAAGTAACTTGTTTAAATTGGTAAATTTTAGGATTACACCCAAATCGCCTTTACATGTTGCTTATTAACTAACTACACCGGTTAGTTAACCTCCCGTTTAAACCCTTTTCCACTCTCATCTTTAGAGTGATGATCCATTAGAACAACCCGTAGAACCAATCCTTTAGGAATTACACCAACTATTTGTTTCGTTACACCCTTACACCTTAACTTACCCTGTTAGATTAAGTTTAATTTATAGTTGCTAGTTGCTTAAAGTGTAAAGTTTGTATTTCTCGAGTCTTGTGTCATTTTCTATCTTTGGTGCGACTGGAAATTTGCACATTGCAAATGAGAATGTATATTAGTAGTCAAAACTCATGTGATTTTACTACCGTCACAATTATTGGTGAATCCGAAGAACGAAGGAACTATCGAAGAAATTATCCGGAATTATTATGATCGTGAAGATGGTGAAACTACACCGAGATTTGAAGAATAGTTAGCAAAAAAAAATCGAAAAAATGAGAGAAAATACAAAAAGAAAGAGAAAGAAATTTTGATAATCGTTTCGCAAAGAGCATTACCGAAGGAATTATACGAAGGATCGATTATTCGTTGATACATGTAAAGTATTGTACAAAGTGGTAGATATCGCCACTAACCTTGTAGAGTTTGTAAAGTTTTGGGATGATTGAAAATGATAATGATAAAGTCAATATGTCTTTGCTTCCATCACCCGACCCTATGGTCAGTTGTTTAAATGATTTAGATTTATTTAAAGATTTTGAGAACGAATTTTTAGCCATTGTTTACAATGATGCTCTAACGTCTAAATCGGATTTCTCAACTGAACCTGTTGTAATTCCTCAACATATCGATGAATTTGATTTGAAAGAAGAAACATCATTGTCCGAATGTAATGAAGAGGAACAAAACATTTTATACTTTAATGATTTATTTCCTTTTAACGTAATTTATCCTCATGATTTAAAATCAGATAAGGACAATGATGATGAAAAAATCGATATCAAAGAGTCTTCAAGGGGTAATGTAATAAATACCGATGATGGTGCCTATGCACATGGGTCAAATAAGCTTTTGAAAGCAAGTCATGATACATCGAATAAATTTTTAAAAACTGAAACTTTTATCAACGAGTTAAATTTTAATATCATGGCTTGGAATCATCTTAAGAAAGGGATGTCATTCATTTTCCTAATCAAGAATTTGTATGTGCCGGGGTGGGGGCGGGGGGGACATTTGGCATCCGTTCGACACCTAAATTGTTTTATTTAGGATGGGATTAAATTGGGTCATTAGTCCAACTTAAAGACTTTTCATGTAAACAAAATTGCTTGCTGGGAGACAAAACCGGAATTATTTTTAATTTTATCGAGTTGTCTTCACAGAGTTTCTATATGGCGTATCACAAAAACCCCTTGGATTCACGGCGTATTGACTACCTGGACGTTATCCAGTCTTTATTTTCAGCACAGTCTATACGACGTATTCATTAAATGAATACAGCGTATACAGGTATCAATACGGCGTATCTTGGGGAATGGATATGGCGTATCGACTTCCTGTACAGTTTTAGGTATTTATTTCGAGTCTAACCAAATGAATACACGGAAATAGAATTGAATTTGTTTTTCTGAGAATTTATACAGGACCTCGTGTAAGAAATATCGACGAATATTGGTGGAGAATTTACAAATCTGGAGATCTTAAAAGTGTTGGAGTCTTGAAACTTTAAGGCAGTTGTTCAACATAATCTTGCTCATAAACGCAACTTGGAGAATCTACCGAGCAATTATCAGGGGAGTTTCTCATTCTAATTCTTTTTAATTCTTGTATTTTATGTTTTATATATACAATGAGGACGTTGTATAATTTGAGTGGGGTGATGGAATTAGAATGTTTATGTCTTAATTTTCACATTAAAATGCGTAAATTATGCTCAATTTTTTTTTTCAAGCATACTTTTGTGAAATTACTTAATACATAACCCGCACACAATAACCCTTATTAGATATTGTGAGGATTTAACCTTTCTGTTTCCAAACGTTTACCCAATTTCACAAAATATTGAGTGTGCCTGTGTGTTGTTGACTTTAGAAAACTTGGCTTGGTATATCACGCGAGACCTCAATGATGCAGAAATATTATGGAATTTTGATGAAGTACTTGTTTTAAATTGGTAAATTTTAGGATTTACAAATAAAAATCGCTTTTACATGTTGCTTAATTAATAACGCACACCGGTAGTTAACTCCCGTTTTAAAACCCTTTTCAACTCTAATTCTTATAGAGTGATGATCCATAGTAGAACACCCGTAGAACCCAATCCTTTTGGAATTACACAACTTTTTGTTTCTTTTCACCCTTACACCTTAATTACCCTGTTAGATTAAGTTTAATTTATAGTTGATAGTTGCTTAAAGTGTTAAGTTTGTATTTTACCGAGTTTGTGGTCATTTTTCTATCTTTTGGTGCGGCTGGAAATTTGACATTGCAATTTGATAATATGTATATTTGTATCAAAAACTCATGTGATTTTTACTACCGTCACAAATATTGGTTTGAATCCGAAGAAGAGGAACTATCGAAGAAATTATTCTGGAATTATTATGATAGGTGAAGATGGTGAACACTACACCGACGATTTGAAGAATAGTAGCAAAAAAAAATCAAAAAAAATGAGAGAAAATACAAAATAGAAAAAGTGAAAGAAATTTGATATCGCTTCGCAAAGCATGCTAACGGAAGGATTTATACACGGAAGGATGATTATTCGTTGATACGTCTAAAATTTCAACGATTGTAAGTATTTGTACAATGTGGTAGATATTCGCCAACTATACCTTGTAAAGTATGTAAAGTTTTAGGTGATTAGGAAATTGATCGTTACGGGAACGCCAACTTAGGTTGTTGTTTTTTATCTATGATCAAGACGTTGTAAATAGTTGTGTCTTTATCATGGTAACGGTCGGGAAATAAGTGTCTAGCAACTTGTATTTAAGTATTTAATCTTTTTGTTTCTTGATTTTTATTTAACAAACAATTTACTTTCCCTTACCTAATGATTAAGCCAGCTGGGTTTTTCCGCGAATCAGGACTTGTTTTCGAGCAATGCATGTCTATTTCGTCGTTTTACGGCCATGTATGATGTCTTAGTTGCTCCGTTGGTTTACGACTTTGGTGAAGTTAGTAGGTTCTTACCTATATCATTCTGAATCCTAACCGTTGGTTAAATGTAGGAATGCAGGATTGTGATGGACACACATGTTATTCCGTCGTTCGTCCATGTATGCGTGATTCATCTGCCTTGTTGGAGGTGGGTACTTCTAGTGAAAGATTGTAGATTGATCAACTGTTATGCCTTTCCATACAAAAAAACCATATTTACCTTTTAAAACTTGTTACATCCTTGGCTTTAGTGGGGGGTGATGTGTATCCTTGCCAAGCTTATGATAGGAATAACTCGTCATGGGATTCCGAGCAATTGAGCTAATTTGTTGCACCTGGAGACCACCTAGGATTAGTTGAGCGATTGGTGTTTTCTTCTTCCCATATTTCGTGAGGTGTTTGGTTTGACTTGTAAAGAGACCAAATAAGTGCCTTTAACGAGAAAATATATTCAGGGATAAAATTTTTACAAACTTCTAAAGGCTACTTCGAGGAAAAGTAGATTCAAGTGGAAGATATTTGATGGACATCATATTAACGTTCTATTTTATTGGCATCATTTTAACCACATGTTATTAACCCATTTTGTTTAGTTATTGCAAGAAATTGTTACTTAATCGTTTATTATTGAGAATTGCAGTAATTCTGGAGTATGTAGTGAAAGATAGCAAAGGCACGCATTCTAGGATTAAATGAAGATATTTGAAGATTTCTATTCTGAAGACAGACGCCGTAATCCTTCAAGGAAGATACGGTGTTTCAGTGCTGCACTCACCAAAGACCACAAAAGTTAAGCTCAATACGCCGTATCCAGAAGACTCAATACGCGTATTCAAAGTATGGAAATCAATATAATATTTAGGAAGCTATCAAGCGTGGACCCTACTCAAGAAATCCCTAATTCACCGTATCCAACACTTGGATACGCAGTATCGAACATTGGATACGCGTATCGTACCGACTTCCAGACCTTATAAATAGAAAACTTAAAAACGAGTTTTCAGTGTGCTAAATCATATTCTCGATACCCAAACCATAAAAGTCGATTTTCAGAGGAGAAAAAAAGCAGAAGAGGTCAAGCAACGTTATCAATTCCATAGAAGACATCGTGTAATTCCATTTACTTTAGTATTCGTTTTAGTTTTTGGTATCACTTGTTTACTTGCGTTAGTTTACCTTGGCTATAGCTCTTGTATTATTATGGACGTTTTGAAGGCACTTATACCCTCGGGTATTAGCATTATCTATGAGTATTGAATGTTTTGTATTAGTTTATCTCGATTTCTGATTTATTGTGGTATGCTTGTTTATGTTTATCCCCCCCCAATTTATACTTGTTTACTTTGCTTTTGTATGCGGTCTAGCTTTTGTATGCGACCTATCATTCAACTAGATCTAGTAAAACGGACCAAGGGGATCTAGAGTCTGGGATAGCTCTCCATATAGTAATTTATACATCTAGAATAATAGTTACACAAATATTGTCCTTCTAAGTCTGTGTCTAGGATACGCTTCGGGCTTAACTAGTTAATTGGATATTGCCAATGGTTTATTGATCGTGTTGACTAGCAGGTGACCTAGATAATTCAACAAGTAACGTTCTGATTCCATTGGATAGTTGGACA
This sequence comes from Tanacetum coccineum, assembly GCA_026074375.1. Taxonomy (NCBI): domain Eukaryota; kingdom Viridiplantae; phylum Streptophyta; class Magnoliopsida; order Asterales; family Asteraceae; genus Tanacetum; species Tanacetum coccineum. The sequence goes on from BQNB010043351.1 coordinate 11,981, forward strand.
AGTGGACTACTAGTGTATAAATTGCCATTAAGCGGTAAGTGGGTAAAGTCTCTATGAGCTAGGGTTTAACAAGATCACCATTGCTTTAATCCCTAAGATAGATTATAATCAGCAAATAAGGATGCTTTTTGTGGATGCTTTAATTGTGACAGAATTAATGTGTCTAGGTCTTAGGATGATGTAACGCCTAAGTCTTAAGAATGATATGCCACCTCGAGAGAAGAAATCATTGCACTTAATAAACAAACCAACTTTCTAATCGGATTGATAATGGTTAATACAATTTTCTTATATAAGGTTCGACCGCTCTTTTATCTTTTGTTAATTAGCTTGCGTGGGTAAAAGTGCCTTGAATTGATTATAGTCACCAACCAAACCGTGTCAGTCTCTTAGGCTGAAAAACCCCTTTTCCTATCAGAATTAGGATTTAGACTGACATAGGTTTAGAATTGAATAGAATTAACATAGATTAGATAGCCAAGAAATTAATTAAATTGATAGATTTAACCTCGCTTCAAGTGTTTGACACCCTACTTACCACGAAACTACTACTGATCAGGTACACTGCCCGTTAAAGTGTTGTTTTTGGTTTAGTCGGCAAAATATAAATTTAAAACTTGAATCAATAAAATATACACCACACAACGACACATCACTTGAACCAGTAATTTTAGCTCCTAAGGTTAAGAATAATAGGGAAGCTCACGAATACTACCTTAAGCATACTATGGAACAAGCTGCTATTCTTAGGAAGGTAGTTGAACAAGCTAAATCAAGAAACCCTTTAGATAGTGCATCTTACTTAGCCTATATGTATGTTAAGCTTATTCAAGAGTTGCTAGGTTATGTTAGAGATACTTGCCCTAATATTTACAAACCTAGTGAGAAATTAGTTTCGGTCACACCTATTAACAAGAAGAAAACAGTTCGATTTGCTGACACTGTCACATCATCAAGCAACATTCCCAAAGTCACTAACAGACCTCTATTGTCTTCTACATGAGTAAAAACTTCTACTAGTGCTAGCAGATCAAAGTCTTCAGGCAATACAAAGAATGATAGGATTTCACGAACACCAAGTAGTAATGAGAAGAATAAAGTAGAAGTCCAATCTAGGAAAGTTAAATCTAGTTTGAATAAAAGGAACTCTGATTCTAAAAATGTCTGTAATGAACATGTTAAGCATCCTATTAAAGGTGCTAAGGCTCTTTGTTATGTATGCAATGAATGTTTGTTTGAGGCTAATCATGCTATGTGTTTAATTAATCATGTGAATAGTATGAATATGCGTGCCAAATCTGCCTCTAAGAAAAATAAAAAGAGAAAAGAATGGAAACCTACTGGAAAAGTGTTTAACTCTGTTGGATATAAATGGAAACCCACTAGAAGGACTTTTACCTTAGATGGAAATGCGTGCCCTTTAACTAGGTTAACCACCACTAATAAAGTACCTCTTAGGGTTCCCATTCCTCTTGAAGTAGTTGCACCAAAACATGTAGTAACTAGAGTATATACCAGGAGACCTACAGTACCTAAGTCTATTCAAAATAGCAAACCTAAGGTTGTAAAATCTAAGACTGCTAACAGAATGGAACCCGATACATCTCGGGGATCCGATACTTCAGTTGCTCCATCTTCTTCTTCTCTTATCGACTGCAGGTTATCTAAATTGTTTTGTGGTATTTGGACTCCGGATGCTCCAAGCACATGGCTGGAGATCGCTCTTAGCTCACCAATTTCATTCATAAATTTCTCGGTACTGTCAAATTCGGTAACGACCAAGTTGCTAAGATTATGGGGGTATGGTGATTATTAGATAGGCAACGTCACAATTTCAAGGGTTTATTATATGGAAGGACTAGGACACAATATATTCTCAGTTGGTCAATTCTCCGACTCAGATCATGAAGTAGCTTTCAGAAAACACACGTGCTTTGTTCGTAATCTGGAAGGTGTTGATTTACTCTCAGGATCTCGAGGAACTAACTTGTATTCTCTGTCCATTAGGGATATGATGGCGTCTTCTCCTATATGTCTCTTGTCAAAAGCCACAAAGACTAAGTCATGGTTATGGCATCCTTGTCTATCTCATTTGAATTTTGGTGCTATTAATCACTTGGCCAGACACGGTCTAGTATGTGGTCTTCCGAGACTTAAATTTGAAAAGGACCATTTGTGTTCTGCATGTGCCATGGGAAAAAGCAAGAAACAATCACATAAACCTAAATCTGAAGACACCAATCAAGAAAAACTATATCTTCTGCACATGGATCTTTGTGGGCCTATGCGTGTTGCAAGTGTAAATAGGAAAAAGTACATCCTCGTCATTGTGAATGATTACTCTCGGTTTACATGTGTGAAGTTTCTAGCTTAAAAGGATGAAGCTCCTGATTTTATAATCAAGTTTCTGAAAATGATACAAGTTAGATTGAATGCAACAGTAAGGAGCATTCGTACAGATAATGGAACTGAGTTTGTTAATCAAACTCCGCGAGACTACGATGAACAGGTTGGCATCTCTCACGAAACATCGATTGTGCGAACTCCACAACAAAATGGTGTTGTTAAAAGACAAAATCATACCCTTGTTAAAGCCGCTCAAATAATGTTAATCTATGCAAAAAGTCCTTTATTTCTATAGGCCGATCCAGTTGCTACTGCATGTTACACCCAAAACCGATCCGGTATACGACGTCGCCATGGAAAAACTCCTTATGAGCTCTTACATGATAGAAAACCCGCTTTATCCTACCTTCACGTTTTTGGTGCACTTTGCTACCCAAACAATGATAGTGAGAATTTGAGCAAACTTCAAGCTAAAGCTGATATATGTATTTTTATTGGATATGCACCCAAGAAGAAAGCTTACCGCATTTACAACCGACGTACCCAAAAAATCATTGAAACCATCTATGTCAATTTTGATGAGCTGACGGCAATGGCTTCTGAACCAAGCAGTTTAGAACCCACGCTTCTTGAAATGACTCCTGCAACACCCAGTTCAGGAGTCGTTCCAAATCCTCCTCCTTCAACACCGTTTGTACCACGATCGAGACATGAATGGGATCTTGTGTTTCAACGAGTGTTTGATAAGTTCTTCTCTCCTCCAGCTAGCGTTGCCTCTCTAGTTCCTGTAGAAGAAGCTCCAGCTCCTGTTGATTCAACCGGTTCACCTTCCTCAACAACTGTTGATCAAGATGCACCCTCTCCAAGTACCTCACAAACCACTCCACAATCACAATCCCAAACAATTCCTCTTTGTGCTGAAGAAGAGTCACATGACCTTGAGGTTACACATATGAGTAGCGATCCTTTTTTTGGCATTCCAATTCTAGAATCTGTTTCTGAAGAATCCTCATCATCAGATTTTATTCCTACTACTATGCACTCAGACACTTCAATCTCAGAACACCTCAGTAAATGGACAAAAGATCATCCGTTACAAAACATAATTGGTGACCTTCTAGACCCGTTTCCACAAGACTCCAACTACACGAACAAGCCCTGTTATGCTACTTGATGCCTTCCTATCTTCAGTTGAACCTAAGACGTACAAAGATGCACTAACTCATTCATGCTGGATTGAGGCAATGCAAGAAGAGCTAAATGAATTCGAACGTCTTAAAGTTTGGGAACTCGTTCCTCGTCCAGATAAAGTGATGGTTATCACCTTAAAATAGATATATAAGGTAAAATTGGATGAATTGGGGGGAATCTTGAAAAACAAGGCAAGATTGGTAGCTCATGGATACCGTCAACAAGAGGGAATTGATTTCGAAGAATCCTTTGCTCCCGTGGCTAGACTAGAAGCTGTTCGGATATGTCTCGCGTTTGCTGCTCATATGAATATGATCGTATACTAGATGGATGTAAAGACGGCATTTTTGAATGGTATTTTGCTTGAAAAAGTCTACGTTAGCCAATTAGACTAATTTGTGGATCCAGACAATCCTAATCACGTGTATAGACTGAAGAAAGCTCTATATGGGTTAAAACTGGCTGCACGAGCATGGTATGATTTATTGTCATCGTTTATGATATCCTAAGGATTTTCCAAAGGCATAGTTGATCCCGCATTGTTCATCAGCAGAAAAGGCAAAGATATTCTCCTGGTACAAATCTATGTTGATGATATAATTTTTGCTTATACTACTACTAAACTATGTGATAAGTTTTCTAAGATAATTTGTTCCAAATTCAAGATGTCAATGATGGGTAAAATATCATTTTTTCTAGGACTACAGATTTCACAGAGTCCCATAGGCATCTTTTTAAACCAATCAAAATATGCTCTAGAATCACTTAAGAAATACGGAATGGAATCTTGTGACCTAGTGGATACTCCAATGGTGGAGAAATCCAAACTGGATGAGGATACACAAGGGAAAGCCGTTGATCCTACACATTATCGTGGCATGGTTGGCACCCTTATGTATCTAACATCCAGTAGACCAGACCTGGTATATGCTGTCTGTATGTGTGCTCGGTATCAGGCTCGTCCTACCGAAAAGCACCTACATGCTGTAAAAAGAATCTTTCGATATCTAAGAGGAATCGTCAATCAGGGACTATGGTACTCGAAGGATTCTGCTATTGCTCTAACAGCTTTTGCAGATGCTGATCACGCGGGTTGTCAAGATACAAGACGTAGTACATCTGGAAGTATGCAATTGTTGGGAGACAGACTTGTTAGCTGGTCATCAAAAAGGCAGAAAAGCGCTGCAATATCCAGTACGGAAGCTGAATATATAGCCTTATCCGGCTGTTGTGCTCAAGTCCTTTGGATGAGATCACAACTTACCGACTATGGCCTTGGATTCAATAAAATTCCAATGTATTGTGATAACAAAAGCGCTATTGCCTTATGCTGCAACAATGTTCAACATTCTCGATCAAAGCATATCGACATCAGATATCACTTTATAAAAGAGCAAGTGGAGAATGGAGTCGTCGAGCTTTACTTTGTCAGAACGGAATATCAGTTGGCGGACATCTTCACCAAGGCTTTATGTCGAGAAAGAATTGAATTCCTTATCGACATGCTGGGCATGAGAAGTTTTACTCCTGAGACTCTGAAAGAACTGGCAGATGAAGCCGAAGAATAGTGGTGGTACCTATTCTTATATCCTCTGTATAATATGTATATATAAAACACAAAAACTAAAAAAGATTTTTCACTTCTTATAAAGTTTTATAAAAACAAAATACAAAATTAAAAAATCAGAAAAATATAAAAATATGTATCTCTGGCATGTCTTCTTGAAATCGATAACCTTGTACGGCCGTAGAAATGTCATTTAATAATGATACGGGGCTATAAATGGAGTTCGAACAGAAGTTCAAAAGCTTTTAAAACATGCCAAAAATGGCTTGCTATTATTTCTGATAGCAACCTGGTCATCATCTTAAAGGCAAGTATTTCAAAAAGAAAACTTGGCCTCTCAACGAGAATTTATTCTCGGGCATGGTCAACTTTATGACCAAGCAAAGGCTTGTGTTTACTTTGCAACACAACCCGTGCTTTCCTTTATCTATAAGTGTATGTGTTAGTGCGCTTATGTGTCAAAATAAGAGAAATCTTATTTTTCACGGTGTTGATTTTTCAAATTAAAACAATCATCTTAGTATTTTTAAGGCATTTGACCACTCAAACAACGATTACAACTCTTTAAATAGAAAACAGGTCATTGTTTGAAGGGGAGAGAATGTCAAATTGCTTCTTCAAAAAGTCATCAAAGATTAAATGGTAAAAGGTTTTAAACAGTAACGAGTTAACAATTAAAGGGGAGTTAATTAAGTTCAACTTATTTGTGCCTTAAATGTTATGTGTTTATGCCTTTAGGGAGAAAATAGCAATAATAAGTAGCTAAGCATCATAGTGTAAACTCTAGGGACTAATTGTGCCATTTGTGAAACTATAATATGCCTTAGTAATTTTAATAAGAAAATTAGAAAGGTGTTAATAGTTTAGGGGGCATTTATGCCAAACTCTCAAAGTTTTAACACAAACACCCCCTTTCCCTCTCTCTCGTCACTGTTAACATACACACTTAAAAATATTTTTTCCCTCCTCACCCCAAAATCGTCATAATCAAGAACTAGAGATTCAGACCATATCAAGACTAGAGGTAAACTACAAACATGTTCCTTATCATCTAAACAACTTATCTACAAAGGGAATTAGGTTGTAACTCAATTGTTTGCTCAAAATCCTTAGAATTTGGCTTAGGGTTAGTGAAAATAAAATGTTGTCCAAATCCAAAATTAGTTGAGGGGTTTTGATGCCTAAGGTGTGTAGTTTGCTCGACTATAACAGTTTTGAATGAAGTTATCACATGGTTTCGATTTGCTTGATTCTTGGTGCGAAAAAATTAGGTGTTTGGAAATTACTTGATAATTGTGATGGGTTTATGCTTTATATGTGCTTGTATGCTTATGTGAATGCATTTGAGTGAGAAAATCCAATGCTTGTTTGTAAAGTTTATGTGTTTGAGAAAAACGAGTGAAAAGTTACTCGTTTTGATCTTTATATGAATATTTTGTGGATGATTGATGTTATAAATGCTAAACGATGTTCATATATGCTTGGTTCACATGTATATGTGGTATAAGTGCCAAAAATTAGAAGTTTATAAAAATCAAAATTTATAGACGGCATTTTATACATTCTGTCTATAGACGGCGATTTATACATGACCACATAGACGGCGATTTATACACGGGCAAATAGACGGCGATTTATACATCAAAATCTAGACGGCGATTTATACATCAATCTCTAGACGGCGATTTATACACTAAATGTTAGACGGCGATTTATACACTAAACGTTAGACGGCGATTTATACCTATGACCATAGAAGGCGATTTATACATGTTCTAGATGGCGATTTATACGTAAGTTATAAAATTGATTTTTTCCTAAATGTTTTAACTTGATAACTCATTTTAGGTTAAATATTTCTTATAATTTATGAAAGTTGCTAAATTGATCATGTTTGACTAATTGTTAGTCAGTTGACCTTTAAGTTGACCTTCCAATTAATGTCATTCGTCTTATAATTTAATTGAATGCCTGATAATGTGTGATTAAGTCTGCCTAGTTAATGTCTATGAATTACCTTGCATATGAACTGCATTGGAACATTCTTAGCAGAAAGATGAATCCAATTGCAACTCAACAAGCTGCACACGACAATGCTTTGGTCCCTCCTGAGAAGAGACTAAAGATTGAAAGATGCAATGCTAGAATTGCGTTCAGCAAGCCACAAAGAGAAGAAACATATCAAGTCACTTTGGAAGCTCTCAAGCTATCTTCTTGTTATCTAGCATACCTGATTACTGCTGAAGTCCCGGAAATCTACATGCATCAATTCTGGAATACCATTAGGAAGATCGAAAATACAGATGCATACAACTTCAAGCTTGATAAGAAGAAATGTCGAGTTGATACTAAAGTATTTCATGAAATTCTCCATATCAGTCTGATTCTTCCCAACCAAGAACTTGTTGGACTTTCTTCTGAAGACGATTTGGTTTCATTTATCAAGGAACTTGGTTACTCTGGCAAGTGTAATATGTTATCTGCTATCCATACTGATCAAATGCACCAGCCTTGAAAAACATTTGTAGCTATCATTAACAGATGCATTTCTAGGAAGACAACAAGACTTGATAGGCTCAGGGAATCACGAGCTCAAATCTTGTGGGGTATTGTCACACACCGAGAATTTCCGGTCAATATTTTAAACTTTTTCGACAATTATTTTTGACTTTTATACGTTACGTTTGAATCTGGCGGTTTACCGGTAAGTAAACCCGCGTAAATCTAAAAAATATCATCGGACGCATTTTGGCATCGGATATTCATTAGTTTAGATATTATATGAGTTATTTTATCTTTTCTAAGTGTTTCGTAGTTTACGATCACTCTCGATATTTATTTTTACGCTTTATTGTCTAAATTGCGTCTTTCGCGTTTTTAACCTAACAGAACCCCGGAAACTCAAAATCTTTTCGTGTAAACTTTAGTTATCGTCCATCTCATATTGTTAAGCTAAAAATTTCGTTCATCCCTCCCCCTATTCTCAAAACACACGCATACACACATTTAAATAAATCAAGAGCATCTTTTAAAATTTCAAGACAAAACACCATCACATGCATGCATTAAGAAGGGATAGCGACATGCTTGTTTTATCCTCACTACAAGCCAAAGTCTCTTACACTTCACATGTATACCCTTGGACCACTATAGCACTATGGCATTTGAAATAAACATAGAACCATAGCTAGTTGCTTTGCTTGAACTTCCCCCCTCCTTGGCCTACATCGGACGAACCACAAGGACCATGAGGTCCTTGGTTCACTCTTTTTGCTAGTCACCCATTCCTAGTTCTAAAAATATCCTAAACCCTAGTTCACACACTATATAAACCCCACTTTGCAAGACTTAGGTCATTTCATACATTCCTTGCCTCACCAAAAACATTATTTCTTCCTCTCTTGCTCACCTTGCCCACGACACACACTAACACACACACAATCCATACTTTTGATTTCTACCAAGATTCACACATACCATACTTCATTTTATCAAGACCCAAGGTTATTCCAAGAAGGTTTTCTTTTGATTCTGCTGAGTCTCAAAACTCTAGATCTACTGCCTTAGGTTATAAGGTTATTATTACCTTGGTAATCACAAGATAATAATGTGAGAAACTTTGTTGAAGTGTTTCACCAAAGGTTATGCGGAATCTAACCTTTAGTGTTTAAGAAGAATAACAATGGTAATGGAATGGAACAGTGAATAACCAACAAGCCTTAATATTATTTATTGAATAATACGAGTACTCAAAAGTACCAGGGTTTACAAAACCTTAAAGCTATGAGAAAGTCTATGGAGGATCTATGTAAGTGATGTGTCTCATTTTCTAAACTAAGAACTCCTTTTATAGACAAAGGGTCCTGTACATGATAAGACCTAACTAGATCTCCTAAATCACAGGGAAGATTAGACACTATTGTGAAGTTTGGGTGAATTTTGGTTGTGTTTTTGGCAAAAAGTGCTTGCTGTCCCAAATTATTTTGAGGTTTTGGTCGACCTAAAAATGTTTTTACTAGGCGTAAAAGTAGTTTTTGGATAGCTCGTTTTGAATAGATAGTTTTTTCGTTTTAGTATCGCACATTAATATTGGATTTAAAGACCAAGTTTTAGCCAAATGAACTTAAAATATTTTTCGACAAAACGGATGAATAGATGTCGCTTGATGTGAATAGTAAAATGAGTTTTCGGACACGTTCGGACATTTTTGGACTTTCTAAACACTAGCAAAACATATAGTAACACATACCTATTGATTAGTATCATTTAAAGACGCCGTTAACATATTTTGGAAAAAGCGAGAAAGTTACTAAAAATAGTAAGTATGGTAAGAATTTAGCGAAACAGACATAGAAGTTAAGCGATTATGGCTCGTTAGTGCGTTTTGAATTATGAAAACTTAACAAATGTAGGGGACGGTATTAACGTCCCGAAACTAAAAACTTTCATAAAATAGAAACTTTCTAAAAATAGTAATTTTTGGATTAAACGCCGAAACTTAACGAAGAACTATATGATTTCATTTCATCATGTTTTGTTAAACAAGCTAAAGCAAACACACAAGGATGTATTTTGGTGATGAACATATTGTGCAATTCTTGGCATACTTTCCGTGTTTCTGAGACGCGTTATTATTCTAGGTCGCGGCTAGAATTCTATATCATCTTTTACTTGCGTGATTATCTTTTGCTCATTTTGCTAAGGTGAGTTCATAGCCCCATGTTTTACTACTTTTACTTTACTATTTTAGGGTGAGAAACATTGCTTGTTTTCAAACTATGGATCTTTCTTTGTGGTTTTTCTTATTTTCTTCTTATATGTTCAAGATCCATACATCCATATGTTGTATTTTAATTTTTGAAAGATTTTAAAGACAAGATTTCATAAATAATGATACTACTTTATTTTACTAGTTAAATATTATGTTCTAGGTGAGATGAGAGTTGATGAGTGTTGCAACAATAGAAATGAAGGGATTATGTTAGATTTAGGTGTGGTTTTGTTGTGGATTAGTTGTGAATGGAGATTAGGCTTAGATTAGACACTATTGTGAAGTTTGGGTGGATTTTGGTTGTGTTTTTGGCAAAAAGTGCTTGCTGTCCCAAATTTGTTTTGAGGTTTTGGTCGACCTAAAAATGTTTTCATTAGGCGTAAAAGTAGTTTTTGGATAGCTCGTTTCGAATAGATAGTTTTTCGTATATCGCACATTAAAATTGGATTTAAAACGACCAAGTTATAGCAAAATGAAACTTAAAACATTTTTCGACAAAACCGGATGAATAGTGTGCTGATGTGAATAGTAAAATGAGTTTTCGGATACTTTCGGACATTTTTGGACTTTTTAAACACTAGCAAAACATATAGTAACATATACCTATTGATTAGTATCATTTAAAGACGCCGTTAACATATTTTGGAAAAAGCGAGAAAGTTACTAAAAATAGTAAGTTTGGTAAGAATTTAGCGAAACGGACATAGAATTTAAGCGATTAAGGCTCGTTAATGCGTTTTGAATTATGGAAACTTAACAAATGTAGGGGACGCAACTTAACGCCGCAACTTAACGAGAAAGTTAATAAAAACTTTCCTAAAATAGAAACTTTCTAAAAATAGTAATTTTTGGATTGAACGCCGCAACTTAACGAAGAACTATATGATTTCATTTCATCATGTTTTGTTAAACAAGCTAAAGCAAACACACAAGGATGTATTTTGGTGTTGAACATATTGTGCAATTCTTGGCATACTTTCCGTGTTTCCGAGACGCGTTATTATTCTAGATCGTGGCTAGATTTCTATATCATCATTTACTTGCGTGATTATCTTTTGCTCATTTTGCTAAGGTGAGTTCATAGCCCCATGTTTTACTACTTTTACTTTACTATTTTGGGGTGAGAAACATTGCTTGTTTTCAAACTATGGACATAGTTACTTTACGTTTTCTTTTCCTGATTACGTGTTGCCTAAGTAGCGAATAGACCACTAATGCCTGAATTATCATGAACCGTCAATTGCTTAACCGACCGTACTGGTTAAGTGAGCGCCAATATTGTAAATAGATCTATTGGGAGTAATTATCCCTATCCGGGTAAGTAGCACTTACTAGATTCGGAGGTCTCGAACAAACGGATATATACCATGTCGGAATGTCAATAGGTAATCTTGGTCAAATACCTTTAGGGCGTGTGATAAGTGTAAAATACCCATATCCATTTATACTTAAAATAACCCAATTAAACCCAAAACAGACCAAAAATAGCAAAAATATGCTTGTATTTATGTTTTGTGTGTGCAGGTATGGATAAGTCAAAAATCACAAGAAAACAGTCAAAAGCGAGCAAACACGGACACGAGAATCAGAAGAGTTCAAAAAGAAGCCAAAGATACAAGCCGAAGCCAAATCCCTAGCCATTTCCTCTTTTATGAAGCCACAAGGGCCAATCTTGCAATTTCCGGAAGTCAATTATAACTAGAAAAGGGGAAGAAAAGCACAAGGACCATTTGTGTACAAAGCCAAAGTTTAAACGAGTTTTTACCCATTTCAGTTATAAAAAGAACGAGTAAATCACATTCATTGTTCATCGTCTTCCCATTTCACCCTCCACTTACAATATCTCGTGTGATGTGTTTATGACGTTCACGCCCGGACAAGAGTATTCGTCACAGCCACGTTTTAGGGGTGTGACAGATTGGTATCAGAGCCAAGGTTATAGAGAACCAAGTAGTATATCTAGGTCTGGTCTATAACCAGTATGTAATCCTACGTGTTACTTGTACGTATATATTTTACTATCGATAAGGAAAAGTGCTATTATTATAAACATTCCATATTTATATTACGTTTATTTTATCTTACTGTAGATTTTCTCGTGGTTTTATTTTTAAGTTATTTATTTTAATAATAGATTCTTTTCACCCAGGACTTGTGAGCTTGCACATGGTCTCTAAGGTTTCCATTGCATATGGGTGAGACGATGGTATTAAACTTCTTCATAATTTACATATAATATTTTACATAAATCAAAACTTGTCCCAGTCGTCCGACCCATACGTTTATCTTTACTTATACGAACCGATGCGAGTTGAGCACCCGTCCCATTACTTTTATTTCTCACATCGTCTATACCGTCATCTAGAAAACATGCCGACTAAGTTTGAAATGACTTTAAATGTCACCTCGTTAACTTCCAATTTTGGAAACGCGTCTGCGCAGTCCGGACTTATTTATTTTTCTTTTTATTTTTTTTGATTTTGAAGTAAATGACGGCAACAGACAAGGAACGTGTGCCGCAAAGATTCATGTGTATTATAACCTAACAAATAAGTTTTCTAGCTATTAAAGCTATTGCCTGTTTGTGAGGCAAGCCCGTATGGTATGATGGTCGTTAGGAAAGGCAAAGGTGCAAAGAATGCAATAAACAAGATAAATGACAAAAACGGTCGCGAGAGCTTACACTGCTAGACCAATAACTAAATTGGATATGTTGAAGTTTCCTTCTAATTGAACGTAGTTGCGCCTCACTGAACGTGCACTGTGGAGTGCCAATAACTACAGTGAGTTCGCCATACGAGTAGAGATGGTAGGAAACCCGTTTTAATAAAGCTTAGATGGGCCGCAGTGGGATTAGAACCTGGAATTACATTTATGTGTTGTGGGAATCAGGACATTACTCAGAGTGATTGTCCAAATCTGAGCCTTGCGACCGTATTTAGAAAAGTAAAAGCTGCGAGAACTCCAGGTCGGTTTAAGTTATGTTGATTACTTAAAGAGGATTTCCTATGTGCTGTAGAAAACCTAATAGACTTTGGACAGTAAACACCCTAAGTGTTTTTCACTAGTATTACCTATTGATATTTCAAATATGAGTGGTTGGTTTCTAAACCCTCTGTTCATTTTGTGTCATGGCGATTTCGTTAGTTACACTTTAATTCTCAAATAATTTATGTAAGATACTCCTCAAATATATTACCGTCTTACAACCCATTTCACTATTATTTTATAAACCGCTTTACTATTATAGACTAATTGGACGTTATCCTATGAACTATTTTAGTGTCGTTATAAAACTAATTGTATGTTTATACCTATGAACTTTTTAGGGTAGTTTTATAAAATATCAGTGGTCACGTTATAAATATTTTACCGCAGGCTTTCAAACTCGTTATAGCTTGATAGCTTCTTGTTTATTTAACACCTTATAAACCATTTCACTATCATTTATAAACCACGTTCTAGCGTCACCTCATAAACTATTTTAGACATTTTATAACTAATTTACATCAGTTACCGAACCAATTTGCTGACAGGGTATTAACCATTTTTACATACCATTTAATAAAAGCTTTTGTTACATCTTTTAAATGTTATGTTGTAACCCTATAAACTTATTTTTGCTATCATTAATAATAAAGTAGTTCATAGCGCCTCCAAAACATTTTCGCTATTATCTTTAAACATCCGCTAGTATTTTATTTAAACTGTTTTCCTGTCATTCTATAAACCGTTTTATGGGAATCTTATAAAACTTACTTCTTTACATAGATGTTTCACGGTTGTTTTATAAATTGTTATAGCGCCATCTCATAACTACTTTATCACAATCACTTTTCAACTAACTTGTATTTATCTTTATCCTTTTTTGCGTCGTTCATAAACTCGTTTTGCCACTATTTTATAAACCATTGCGCTAACCCTTTTAAAGTTTTTTGATATCAGCTATAAACCTTCTTTGTCAAATATCCTTTATTTATCCTATATTACCTTTTTGTTATCTGGGCTGTCATTTAATGAACTAATTTGTTTCCATCCTATATACCATCATGTTGCACAGTTTATTTATAAATCTTTTGCTACCATATTTATACTTCTTTGCTATCATTTTACAAAACGGTTCTTTGTCCCTCATTTGAATTAATTTCTTGTCGTTTTTAATAAAATAATTTCGCTAGTCATTAGAAATATATGTCGTCGTCATCTTATGAACAACTTCGTGTCTTCTTCTAACTATTTAGGTTGTCACTTTATATAATTTGAGTGTTGTCATCTGTAATTATATTTGATTTACCATTTTTGGAACCCTTACTGTACGTTTTATATACGTCAAAGTGTTCCTTCTCGTTCAATATTTTGAGATACCTATTGAGCTATTATGTAGTTACTTTTCAAAAATGTTCTGGGTCGCTATATTAAACTTTCTTGTCTTTGTTTTTACGACTGTTTCGCTATCTTATAAACCATATTGTATATACCATGTAACTTTGAGAAACATAACACTAGTTTTGACGAAATGAACATTGCATCGTTAGTCCTTAATTACACATAGCCTGGTCACCTATGTATAATTCAAGAAGGACCATGCTATGCTAGGAGTAGCCACCATAAAATTTTGTCAATTTACCCTTAGTTTCCATTTTTATTTTTCTTTCTTCTCTAATTTCGTCCTACGGGATATATCAAAACTCATGCTTTAATTAATTATTTTGCGTGGTATTCGTTGAGTCGTGTCGGTCATGGTAATTCGTATTCATTTTCGTAGCGTCTTAACTAAGCAAACTTTGTCTCAAACATAGCAATATGAAACACCTTCCCTTAGCGAGAGACCGAATCCTACACCTCGTAGTCACGATAATTATGGATTGTAAAAACTTAGAACGTAACAGACTTATCACTATAATTAGATTATAACCAAGAGAACTATGAGATTTCCTTTAATATACTTACCTTTTTGTGAGTTAGAATCACGTAAATTATGAGATTCATGTACCGACAAAATGTTTGATGGACCTGAAGTTAAAGCAAATGACGTAATTATTACAAGTGCATGGAACTTGTTGATTAGATGGCATCCACTCGCTGAGTTTGGCTTTTAAGGGGCATTATCCCATCTACCGTAGGTCACTAAAATACAGGTTGAGTTAGATGACAGTAAGTATCTAGATGTTGGTATTCATTTGAGATTGTATACTGGAGTTTTCCGACTGTCTATTAAAGATGTCTTTATACATAGACTCTTGGTAGTTTGACGTTAGATTGTGTGAATTGGTTGATAAGGTACCACACCATGATCATTTGTGATAAAAAGATTGTTCGTATACCTTTGGATGATGAAACTTTAACGATTCGAAGCAATAGAAGTGATGGATATGCATCGATAGTTGCTAGAAGCTGGTTGTTTGATTGGATGATATGTTGGTTGTGGGATAACTTGAGACTCGGAGGGTTGGTTATGTGTTGTGAGGTATGAGTGTTGACGTCTTTGGCTTTGTATGGTATACTCAAAAGGATTTTTAGGACGAGTTCCTCACCTAAGAGCTCTTATATTGTTGTCAAAAAAGAAGGATGGATCTTCAGGATGTACTCGACAGCCAGAATTTAAAACAACTTACCGTAAGGAACCGTTACCATTACCTAGTATAGGTGATCATTTTGATCAAATATTTGGATCTAGCGTTTATCGAAATGAACCTAAGGAGTTGTGAATCTAATTAGAGTTCGAGAAAAGGATATTCTAAGACCGCATTTAGGACCCGTTATGAACAATTTAAGTTTCAGGTCATGCCATTTGGTTTTCGATCAATCTCATAGGGGTATCATGGATCACATGAATCGAGTGTGCAAACCACACTTAGGATAAGTTGTGATAGTTTGCACTTTGATGTTTTTCGATTTGCTCAAGCTTAAACAAGGAGTACGAGGAACCTCATTAGGCTTATTCTTGGAATTGCTTAAGCAATAAGGATATTGTATGTCAAATTCTCTAATTGCGTATTCTAGGTCTATCGAAAGGCATTTCTTGGCCGTGTTGATAGTCACTCGTCCATTCACGTTGATTCCGTCGAGATTGAGTCAAGCAAGGATTAAAAAACATCTACGACTCCAACGAAGATACAAAAATTCTTACATCTTTCCAGTTATTATCAATGATTTATCAAAGGTTTCTATAGGATAGAGAAACCTCTAAACCAAACTAACTCAGAAAAATGTGACATTACGATGGGAAAGAAGAAAGGAAGAGGAAGTCTTTCAACTGTTAATGTAGGAACTTTGTAGTGCACCGATTTTAGCATTACCCGACAGAAAGAAAAGCTTTGTGGTTTAAAATAATGCCTCACATAATGGATTAGGTACTATAATGATGCAGAAGGAGAAGGTGATAGTTTACGACTCCCGACAACTAAAAGTTTATTAGAAGAACTACTCGACAAACGACTGAATTAGGAGAAATAGTATTTGTTTCAAGATTAGGGAACACTGCCTGGATGGCTATAAAGTTACCTGTTTACAATCCATAAGAGATTACAAACACTATCTTGATAATAAGGAATTGAACATGAGACCACGTAGATTGTTAAGATTGCTCAATGATTTCGATGGTAAGATTCAATATCACCCTGTAAAAGTAAGTGTTGCAGCAGATGCTCTAATCAGAAATGAACGAGCTAAGCCTTTCTAGGGTGGGCTTAGTAAGACATTAATTCAAACCTACTGCATAGAATCTTGAGCACGAGTAGAAGCTTCAAGAAAAGAGAACGTAATTTGGAAACCATTCATGTATGGACAAAGTGTATGAGAACGTTATGATGGAACTCTCTGCATTAGGAGGAGATTGGTTACCACGAGTTGAGACATAGGAGAATGGTTCTGCATGAGTCACACAAACTCTAAATATTTCATCCACCCTGAATGGATAAGATATTTCATAATTTTAAGTGGTTGTACCATTTGACCCGTTATGGAAGATGACTTCACCATTCTTTGTCGCATGTGCATTTCATCGTCTAAAGTTGAGGGACAATTACGGAAAGCCATCCGGTTTTACTTAATACACCAGAAAACCCCATTAGAAAATGGGAAAATTATATGCCATGGATTTTTATCACAAGGCATACCAAAGACAACAAGCAGTTAATACACGATTTAGGTAATCGTGATCATTAAATGTAATTATGCGGGCTGAGCAAGCATGACACCTTAGAATTTTAAATTGGGGTAAGGTCTTGTTAAAGGCATCACTTGGGAAGTGTGATACGTTTCAGCAAAAAAGGGAAAGTTAAAATGCAGTCTTTATTAGTTCTTTCACAGATTCTTGCTAATGTGGGAATGCTTGCTTATCGAATTGAACTTCCAGAGCAATTATGCCTGTGTTTATAGCATCGTTTATGTTTCTAATTTGATGATATGTTTTCGTAGACGAACATAGCTATTCGTTGGTATGTGATCTAGTGATGACAATGCTTATTTGTCCATGAGGAACCAGTTGAAATTATGGATCGAGAAGTTAAACGGCTAAAGTAAAGCCGCATTCCAATCGTGAAGGTTCGTTGGAATTTGAGACAAGGGCCAAGTTAATTTAGGTGCGCTGAGCGACCAAATGAAGAAAACAAGCGCTCACTCATCTTTTCGCTATCCTTCGTCACGTCTTAATGCTTGAGGACAAAGATTCTTTAACGGGGAAGAATATCACACCCCAAGATTTTCAGGTCTATATTTTATCTTCTTTTGACAATTATTTTTGGGACTTTTTTTAGTTAAGTTTGACATTGGCGGTTTACCGGGAAGTAAACCCGCGTAATTCTGAAAAACATCATCGGACGCGTTCCGGCATCGGATATTTATTAGTTTAGATATTATATGAGTTATTTTATCTTTTCTAAGTGTTTTGTAGTTTACGATCACTCCTGATATTTATTTTTACGCTTTAACGTTTAAATTGCGTTTTTCGCGTTTTTGACCTAAAGGAACCTTGGAAACTCAAAATCTTTTCGTGTAAACTTTAGTTATCGTCCATCTCATATTGATAAGTCAAAAATTTCATTCAACCCTCCCCCTATTATAAATATGGATGCCTAAACCAAACCAAATGCACCATAAGCCTTAAAATTAAATCAAATGCATCTTTTTTTTAAAGCCTTATGCATGTGTATGAAAGTGACACATGAAGGAGTCCATTTCATGCACACTACATGATATCATCTTAATGTGACCTCTTATACTTATGTAAGAGTTTTACTTGCACATTTGACCAACTTATGCATACAATTCAAATCAAGACTTCAAAATTTGCAAGCCATGGTCCTTGTGGCCTTATTCTAGCCGAACCATACACATACCTTTGCTGTGTGTTGGTCACATATACACTAGTATACACTCCCTAAACCCTAATATCTTCTAATAAATACTAGCACATCTCATAACTTAGGGTTTCACTTCATTTCATAGCCTCTTCAAAAATTCACATCTCTTTTCCCTCTCTTCTACACTCCGGCATCAAAACACCCTTTTGGGTTTCAAATTTTTGATTCTTGTATGTTCAGGCAATCTAGTTCATTTCTAGAATCTAGTGTTTTAATGTATTGGTTTTGATTTAAAGTTTTCTTCAAAGATCTACAAATTTGGGTTTGGTGTTTATTCTGGGGTTTTTCTTGGATCTATTATTTTAGGGTATAGATCTTGTGATTTCCTTACTTGTTCTTCATTCTTGTAAGTGTCTTGAATCTTTCTTTGTGGTTTACTTATGTTCTTTTTATATGTTCAAGATCCATACATCCTCATGTTGTGTTTTAATTTTTGAAAGATTTTAAAGACACTGATTCATTAATAATGATATACTTTATTTTACTAGTTAAATTTTTGTTCCTTGGTGAGATGAGAGTTGAACCGAGCTGGTTGCAAAATAGAGTTTGAAAGGATTAGGTTAGATTTAAGTGTGGTTTTGTTGTGGTTTAGTTGTGAATAGAGATTAGGCTAGACTAGGCATTATTGTGAAGTTTTGGTGGATTTTGGTTGCGTTTTTGACAAAAAGTGCTTGTTGTCCATATATTGTTAAGTTTTTGGTGACCTATAAATGTTTTCATTAGGCGTAAAAGTAGTTTTTAAAGAGCTCGTTTCGAATAGATAGTTTTCATATATCACACTTTAAAAACGGATTTAAAACAACCAAGTTATGGCCAAATGAAACTTGAAACATTTTTTCGGCGAAACCAAATGAATAGTTGCTGATGTGAATAGTTAAAATAGGTTTTCACCGGACAATTTTCGGTTTTTTTTGGAATTTTTAATCATTAGCGGTTTTAGTTTGTAAACTCTTATTTATTGATTGGTATTGTTATAGGACGTCATTAAATATTTTGGGAAAAGCGTGAAAAGTTACTAATTTAGTTAGTTTGTAAGAATTTAGCAAAACGGACTTAGAAGTTAAAGATATTTAAGGTAGTTGTGAGTTTTGACTTATGGGAAACTTAACAAATTATAGGGGACGGTATTTATGTCCCGAAATAAAACTTCTAAAATAGAATTACTAAAATGGGAAATTTTTGGTTAACGTCGAAAACTTAACGAAATTATATTTGATTTACTTTCTCATCTTGTTTTGTTAAACTAACTAAAGCAAACACACAAGGGTGTCTTTTGGTGATGAACATATTGTGCAATTCTTAGCATACTTTTCGTGTTTCTGAGACGCGTTATTATTCTAGGTCGCGGCTAGATTTCTATATCACCTTTTACTTGCATGATTATCATTTGCTCATTTTGCCTAGGGTTGAGTTAATAGCTCATGTTTTACTACTTTTACTTTACAATTTTAGATAGAAACATTGCTTGTTTACAAAACTAATGGACACAGTGACTTTACGTGTCCTTTCCTGATTAATTGTTGCTAGTAGCTTGAATACACCAATTAATTCCCGAATTATCATGAACCGTCAATTGCTTAACCGACCGTACTGGTTAGGAGCGATGAATGTTTTGTAAATTGATTATTGGGATGTAATTTTCCCTATTCGGGTAAGTAACGCTTACTAGATTCGGAGGTCCTGAAAAATTAGGTTATATACCATGTCGGAATGTCAATAGGTGATCTTGGTCAGATACCTCTAGGGCGTGGAATACTATTTGGCAAACGTAAATGCTTTTTATGTCATGAGCTTAGTGCAAACGTAAATGCTTTTTATGTGAAGTTGTATCTGTTATAACTATCACGTGCGTACTGTGAACTTGTGGTCCACTTTTAATATTAAATTCAAACCTATGAATTCACTCAACTTTATGTTGACATTTTTATCATGTTTTTCTCAGGTGCTTAGCTGTGGATGTCTTTGCTTGCTATATGGTGTCGCTATGCTTTGGGCCGATTTTCAAGAAACGCTATTATCTACTGTTTAAACATCGTTGTCAATTTCTAAAACTTTTATTCGCTTTCGCATATTATCTTTAAATTTATGTCAAACTTTAACTATTTTAATTAATGCAACGATGTTGATTGGATAAACCGTACCCTTAGAGGTCATTTTTTGTATCTTGTGTGATATGCATTATGACGTCACGCCCCGGATACGTGTATTCCATCCAGGCCCCATTTGGGCGTGTGACACATACAAGGTAGGCTAAGGCGATTTGGGTGTAACAATTGGTTTAAGGGTGACAATGCTCTTCATTAATAGTTTGGATTAACCAGAAATTTACGAGAACTATAAAAAAGGATAGGATCAGAAAGGTGTACTAGTGGTATCCTGCACTAAAAATGAGTGAATGACAAGGGTGTGGGAAGGTTTTATGAATCAAGGTGACCACTAAACAATTACCAGTTTAAAACATAGTTAATCCTAGTGCCTACTTAACATTTTAGCAAATCCTAATTCTCACTATGCAGTCTCAGGATGCAGCACAAAAACAAATTCTAGAATTTAATTCACTACCGATACACTCATATAATTTAATACTGATACCAATGTTCCAGAAAAGGCGACAAAGACCATATGTGTAATATATTGGATCTCGTAACACAAGCATGGGAGATTGGGTTGGCCGATTTGTAGAGAGAGAAAGTGGGAGTTCTAGAGAGAGAAAATCACTTAGTGTGTGTTTGTAATAAAATGAACATCCAACCCCTTCCCATGGCTGGAAAGGGGTATAAATACATGTGTTTGGATGCCCTAATGGGCTATGGTATGGGCTTACAAGTGGGTAAAAGACCCGGCCCAACACCATAAGTCGTACGGTAACTAAACGATTAATACTAAGACTACGAGCTAACCTATGCTAGATATAACACGGGGTGACCGAGTCTTTTACATGGATTTTCATAATCCTAAACAAAGTCTTCCCCCTAAGGAGGTCACCGCCAAGAAAATTACAAATTGGAATCCTAGCATTAAATTTGAGTAAATCTTCGAGTCTGGGCTGTAGTCTTTTGATTCTTCAACATTTGTCTTTGTACATCAAGTAGTGATCTTTGAGCTTTGTTCCTTGGACTTGTATGATCTTTGAGCTTTCTTTGAGATCATCAGCCACAGTAAATCTCTTAATCATTCTTGTTGTGAAGTATTGCCTCCATGTGATGTTGTGACCTTCGGACCGGCATGCTCACACCTTTCTGGAACATGATAGCAAGCATCAGAGTTACGGAAGCTGTGTAGTAGGTCTTTCAGCTATCATGATGTCTTTGATTAGAAATATGAAGTGTGAGCATGGGGTTGTGAATTGACATGGGTATCTATCCAGCAGCTGCTACCGTCCAGGATTTCCTGCAAGTATACGTTAGTAATAAACACACGAAAGTGTCTTTGTTCACTTTCGTTGAATAAGGTTGCAAGGACCACGGTTCCCTGTTAATTAGTATAAATATTGCCTGTGATCAGGTAGACTTCCGAAGAATCTCTTTGATAGGGTTTCGCAGCTGTGCTAGCCGTTCTCAAACGCGGACTTACTCAAAGAAACGTACCCTTAGAGATCGTTCTTTGTATCTTGTGTGATGTATATTATGACGTCATGGCCCCGGACACGTGTATTCCGTCCAGGCCCCGTTTGGGGGTGTGACATTTATAGTATCTCTTTACCGGATACCTCAAAGCAGGCTACCTCACTAATAGTATTGCTACTAATAGAGCGGTAAGAGTGAATCAGTAAGTTACTATCTCACCGATTGAATTGAAAATTGATTTGAAAATCAATCGACGTGTCACTAGTAAAAGTGTTTTTTTGTAACACATCGAGTGTTTTAAACCTTTATCAAAATTCATGCCCCGTCAATTCATAATCTAGACCGAATCGATGCTAGTGTCACAAGTTTGATCTATTTAGGATCTCACAAGTCACCTACCTAGAGTTTTTTGATGTTGGCTCTAGCAGGATTTCCATCTTCACTGTGAATACTTTCGTATCACTCGGATGTTCGGTCAATATCACAAGGATAATGCGTATGACTCTTAAGATAATCCTTGTTTTCACAGTGTGTAAAAGACAAGTATATTGGAATAGTGTCCTAACAAGATTTATTGATGATCTCTTGGCTCTAGACTTAATAGTGCGTTTTGATTTTAGTAATCGGAGGCTGGAGCTGACTGTCACCTTTTCAATATCAACTAACTCGGAGTGATAAAGTCAATAGATAACGTGTTTAGTCTCTGTGAGAAATGAAACAGAAATCTTTTGAGAGATACTGAGTAGCTAGAGAGGGTTGTGCATTGCATCACTGGGTCCATGATGTCAGTCTTCAATGCCAGCAATCATCATTGTGATTCTGACAGCAGATGTGTTGACTCGGTTTCTGCCTAAGTGAAAGGAGGGTTTCTTTCTTTTCACCCTTTATCCTCACAATTCTTTTTCATTTTTCAACGCCTTCAGTGCCTACCGAGACTTCATGACTAGTACCTTGTTGGGTTTGTTCCAGTACTAGCTCCATCTCAGTCGGTACTATCCCCTTATTCTCACTTTTACTTCTTTTTATCATACCTAAGGACTTCTACACTAACTAGTGGATTGTCCGTGGGTAGATCCCTCCGGTTCTGGCTGGATCATGGGAACGAATACCTAACCTTACCAACCTTATAACTCTGATAAAATACATTTCATGGTCGGTCTTTTGGTATTGTTCTCCTTGCCATAAAACCATTTGAAAAACTCAATCAAGGTACTTGTGATATAACTATCAAAGCTTTTTGTACCTTGATTGTTTTAACTTTTCAAAAATGCTCCCCCTCAAAATGTGCACTGATATACGAAATTGTTTAGCACATGGAGGCTGGAGTACACTTATGAGTCCAAAAATCACATTTTTATTAGTTTTCATATTTTAATAACTTTTTCTCCCCTTATCAAAAATTTCAAATCCATTGACATTTTGAATATCAAATGATTCAAATATGTTAGAAAATTGAGAGAAAAAATGTGCCAATTATTCACAAGCCAATAATGGAACATATACATGCTCCCCCTTAAATTATGAGGGTATGTGTTTGTGTCATGTATATAAAATTTTTGAAATATTTTAAGTTTAACGAGAAACTTATGAAAAATTTATACGATGACACATAACACTTAGATATACACTACATTATATTGTACAATATATAATATATAATTTTTAAGATAATATTGACCTGAGTACCATAATGATGAAGTCATTCTGTTCTTTGGATGAGTTTGTAGTCAATATCTCTTATACATCCACTCATAAAGCATTTAAGATTCTCTTGAACTGTCTTTCCACAAAGAGGTCGAACATATTTGAACTTGAGCTTGTGTGTTTGGTGGTGTGGGTGTTGATGCTGTCTTATTAGTAACCATTAAGATAACAATGTCAATGAGTGAAGTTCTTTGGACAGCTGGGTCCTCTTGATGAATGGGAACATCCACCATTGATTGAATCTCGAGTTTAGCATATGACAGAGTTAAACTGGTTTGTACACTTCCAGCTTGTTTCTCTGCAACTTCTGCATTAGTTTTGTATTCTCAGCTTTGTTTTCCTCATCATTGGAGACATCTTGAACTTCATTATTAGATTAAGAAAGTAAGCTGCTTGAGCTACCAGAATTGTCCTTTAGCTTATCAGGAACCTCTGGAATAATACCAGATCCTTCACTTAAACCTTTGGAAAGTTTTTGAATTTTGTGGTCAAGCAAGCTACTTATTCTTTTAGAAGCTTCCACAGCTTCCCCCCGAATCAGCAATCATTTCTTAAGTAGATTCAAGGCTTTCTTGCAAGCCACATTAAGAAGACTTGATGTGTAAAGCCCAAATATCCGAAGTACACAATTAATTCAAAACTGTAACACCAAAGTCAATTAAGTCCCAGATGTCTAAATTTCTCCTTATATGATAGTGATGATATAAATTGAAACACCAAAGTCAACTAAGTCTCGGATGTCACAGTTATACCCTCTAAATAGCCGAAATGATAACACCTAAGGCAACTAAGTCCCGAATGTACACATTTCTTCTTGCAAGATACTGACTATCTAAAGGAATCATCATACTTATCAAATCTATGTGTACCTCTTTTGTCAACAAATTCTACTCCTTTGAAAATAAGCTTAGTAATTAACTGATTGGAGAAATATTAATTGAATCAGAAACATATCTTCAACTTCAAGGCTTCTAAAACTACATAATTATTTTCAAACAAACCTAAGCTTTTCAAAACTATGAGGTGTTGGTAATATTGATCGAAGGCAGTTTTAAGCCTAAGCCACTAATCTTGAAATTATATTTAAGCCCCGTTGTCAGGATGTCTTTTTGGCGACATGCTTTCCTCAGATTGAAAAGCGGGTTGCAGTCTGAAATAACTGCAAGCCATATGACATGTTTTGAAAGATATATATACAAATTCTGCTCGAACTTTATTCACAACCACGTGTCATTATTGAATGACATTTCTAGGTTCGTAAATATTATCGATACCAGAAGACATGTCATCAAAGTATATATTTTTGTGTTTTTCTGATTTTATATTTTTGTATTTTGTTTTTGTAAAATTTTACATGAATTGGAAAATCTTTTTGTGTTTTTCTAATTTATAGTATATACATAGGATACAAGAAGATTTTTCTTCTTTTGAAGATAAATTGCACTGAATCGTACACTTTTTTTTCTTTGAGGAGCAGGGCCTGAAGTGTTGTCTGCAGACGCCATTGTTAATGTGCATCAGATTAGAATCCCTTGAACCCTTTGCTTATGAGATATCAGTCTTTTCGGCAACCAAACTCTGAGTCTTTCCTTTATAGGATTAAAAGAAGTACTTGCACTTAATCTAAGAGTACCTGCACTGACATTAAGAGTTTGATCGCATTTATATGAGTTAGTGATATCATCATTTGAACAATTTGGAGGCTCACTATCAACTTTGCTCGTGCAAGAGTCCAATAACTTTCCTGTAGGAATCCACTTTAGACCAACAGTTATGAAAATTTTACCCGTGGGTTTCCACCTAAGACAAGATCTAGGAGATGTTTTCTCATACACAATGAAAGTCTTTTTTGGAGAAAACCTATGTCCTGAAAAGATCTGCCTACCAGGTTTCAGAGTACGACTCTTCTGTTCTACGGGGTTGTTATTGTTTTTAGTCTTATGGGATTTAACCTTACGTGAATTCACTTCATTCAAGAGTTTTGTTATACAAGCATCACGATTTGCATTAAAGACATATTTATGACATGTAGAACAAAAGAAATGTTTGGAATCTGAAAAAGAACTAGAATTCTTAGAGTGATCTGCTTTGGGCATAACTGTAATTGTTATGCAACTACTCTTAGATGTAGGCAAACTCCTAGACGTTTGATTCGTTCTCTTAGGGTTTGGAGTACTACCATTAGTAGTGTTTTGTAATCTAACAGAAGGCATCACACTAGGTTTTGAATTCTTATTTCTTCATTTTGTCTTTTTTCTAGCTTCCTCTAGATAGTGATTATGAGCCATATCATTTAAACCATAAGATTCTTCTTGACTATTCCTAGATGAGCCAAGTGTAATCACGTGATGAGGTTTTGCAAGCACATATTCTTAAACTTTAGGCAAATAATGACGAGTGACTGGTTTTGACAAAACGTTATTCACATCAACTTAGGAGGCAAATCGTGGTTCTGAAAAGTTAGGTCTTTCATATTTAAACGCATTCGGTTGTCTAACAACTGATTGGTTTTTATGTGGTTGTAAAACTGGTTTTCCTAAGATTGATGGTTTTACAAACTTAGTATCCACACTAGTTCCTTTTAACTTTCTTAATTCGTTTTTAATGCTGCATTCGCAAAAACCTTTTCCTGAATCTGAGCCTTTAAATCAGCATTTTCAACAGTCTTACTATTTACTTGAGCAATCAGTGAGTCATTATGATCTTTCGTCTAAATTCGTGTCTTTTTGATAGAATCATAAAGTTATTTGTAAGTCTGTTTTAAATGCTTATTTTCCTTATTTAACTTCTCATTTTCTATAAGCAATTTAGCCATAATAATTTCCAGTTCAATGTTTATTGTTTCCAAAACATTAATTTCCTTCTCAAGTTTGGCTTCATTACTTGCTTCCTTTACACTTTTAATTTGATTCTTCAAGTTGCAAATTAGTGTGGTTTTAGCCTGTAGCTGAGCTTTCAAATCATTGATCTCAAAAAATTCATGAAACTCGGGAGACTCCTGATTCTTACATGGTTTGTTACTTTGAAAACTTTCTTCCTTTTGTTGCATTGAAATTTCAAGTGAAATACAATGTTTTTCAAGTTGTAAAAATCTGTTTGAAAGTTTATTATAAACTTCTTTTTCAACCATATCACTCGTTTTGAGAAACTCAGCCTTAAGCAAAGGACTTTTTACTTGATCTTGTTCAGCATCCTGGTCAATCTGTCCTCCCCTATGACTCATATTTGTTAAATTAGGAGTGGTATTGCTATCTGGTATGTGTTTAATTACACATACCTTTTACCTTTAAAAACGAGCTAAAATAACCAAAAACGGACTTAAAATGCCAAATATATGCTTGTTTTGCTAATTGTGTTGTGCAGGAACGGATATCTAAGAAAAGGACGAAAAACGAAGCCAAAACGACAAAACCGGACACGGAATGGAAAAGCGTGGAAAAGACACAGTCAAGTCAAAGCCCAAGTTTGAAAAAGTCAACCCAAGTCAACCCCGACAAACCCGAAGCCAAAAAGTCAAGAAAAACAAGTTTAGGGACTAAACTTGTTAAATCCCTAAACTTGTCTTAAAAGAAGAAAAGAAGAAAATAAAGAGAAGGGTTAATTCTGCCAAATTGGCAAAGTTAAACTACAAGGGCCAAGGCTGCCAACACTTCAAAGTTATAACTAACAAGGACTCAACTTGCAAAGACTTATATAACTTTTGGGGACTATTTATGCCAAGTCCCCAAACAGTTTCACCCCACTTGGACGTGTGGTGCAAACAAAACACACACCATGGAGGACCAAACCTGCCAATCCCCCAAACTTCACCCCTATGTTTCAAACTACTGTACATCTCTTTCAATCCTTTCCCGCCAAACCCCAACCCCACACCCTGTCATTTTCACTCCTCGTTTGACCTCCCACAACCCTCCAAAACCATCACCATAACTTACCCCCCCCACATGGCCTATGCCATGTTGGCAATCCTAATTCCCACCAATTCGGATCAATGGTTCTTAAAGCTCGACTTGGGCACCAAGATAAACGAAGGGCCAAGATTTGTTTGTGTTTACACTCTCACAACAAACACAAGACGTTTTTGTGTCTTCAAAGAAACACACCAAGAGAAGAAGACAAGAAGACCATGTCCCAAACCCTAGATTATTTTCTATAAAAAGCTTTGTAAGCCCTTGGTGCTAAGGGAGTAGTTTTTTTTAGAAGAGTTAGTTATCTTAGTGTGTAATTTCTTTTCAGTTTTCAAACTTTTATGTACTTTCTTTTTTAAGATTAATGAGAAGTGAGTTTTATGTTCTACTGTTGTTTAAGATCCTTAAGAAATTGTAAGTCATATAAGCTATTAATACAATCCTTCTTATAAACTGTTTTTAAAACCTTTAATCAAAACTTTAAGGAAAATTTTAAAGAAGAGAAACGGGTTACTGTTGGATTAAGCAAGTGGATGAATGAGCAAAATTGGAAGGCTCATTGGGTTTGCTTAGTTTAAGCTTATTCATAAGCTTTGGGTAGGTTTAGAGCTTATTTAGGAATTCAAAAATCCTGTTTAAGCAAGGATTAAGGTACATTTTCTTTTTGAATTTTAGCTTATAGTTACTGTAGCAACAGCTTAATTGTGCTTATTCTTAGCTTATTCTTGTCTGTTTTACTTGTTTATGTACTCTTCATGCTTAGTAATGCTTATTTAATCTTTGTTTTAAAATTTGTGCATTAAACAGCCTTTTAAAGTTTAAAAATCAGTTTTTAAGAAATATAAAGGGGTGTTTGGGTTAAGTATGAAAACGGGTCAAAAGGGTGTGTCATGGGTTGGGGTCATAAAGTTAGTTTTAGCTTAAGTGTTTGAGCTTATTTAAGTCTGTTTTTCCAAAGTTTTTTAGTCAAAACCAGTTTTTTAGTCAAAACCTATTTTTTAAGTTTTTACAAGTGTCTTTGAAACTGTTGGTTTAAAAAAAAGAGATACAATGGCTTATTTGGATAAGCCATTGTCAACTTGAGTTGTGGTTTAAAAAGTGTGTCATTGTGTGTCTAAACAAGCTCTCAAAAGTCCTTTGAGTCATTTGACTTTTTGAGTCAAAACTGCCAAAGATTTAAGTGCCATTTTTATAAATGAAAGAGTCCTTTTCAAGAATCAAAAATCAGCATCTTTTCCTTGTTCTTAGAAGCTCAAAGTTTGTGCATAAGCTCACTTAAAGCCATTCTTCATCTGTTTTAACTTAGTTTTTTATTTTAAGCTTATTTGACAGCTTATTTTAAGCTGTCAATATAAGCCTTTGACTTTTGCACCACTTCCCCTGGTGCTAAGGGCCCAACTTTAAGCCACCTATCTAGCTTTTTAGTGAACCTTAGCTCTAGCTTTTGGCTTATCTTAAGAGGCCATAAGCTCTTTGATAAGCTCCTTCAATTTCAGACCTTAGATAGCATGCTAGGTAGCTTATTTTTAAGCTTAAAGTAGGACTTTGACCTGTTTCACTTAAGCATAGTGTAGGGATTGCTTATTTTCTTTATAGCTTATTAGGAGCTTATTAGTTGTTGAATTCAGTCCTTAGTTGCTTATTAGGTATGTTAATAGGCCTTAGATAGCTTATTGCCCTTGTCCTTAGCTTATTAAGGGTTTTTAAGCCCATATCCATACCCAACAGTACTAACTCTTTAGTTAGTACTGCTGTGGGTTTAAGCCAAACTCTTTGGCTTATTAAGCTTATCTAGTTGCTTATTATTGTTCCTAGTAGCTTATTTTGTTTGTGTAGTTAGTTGTGCATGCTTACTTTCTTATTTTCTTAGCTTATTTAAGTGTTAACAGGCCAATAGCTTAGCCACTTTTTGCCTTTAAGCTCATTTAGCTTTCTGTCATTTAAGCCCTCTTTCAGCTTATTTAGTTGCCACATTTTAGTTCTTAGTACTTGTTTAGGATTAGTTAGTTAGTTTCTTCAAGCTTATTTATTCAAGATTTAGCTTATTTGCCCAAAAAGTCCAAGACTTAGCCATTTTGCCTTAAAAGCTTATTTAAGCAAACTGTCGACTTAAAAAGCTCTTTTTAAGCTTATTTATAAGCTTTCACAAAAGGTTGTAGTTTTAGAAATTTTTAAGCTCAATAAGCTTAACAAGTTTGGTTCACAAAGTTTTCAAAAAAAAAAAAGGAGATAAGGGGTGACCCGGGTGAGCAAGACTCGAACCCGGGCCTCTACCCTCGTACACCTCTCTTTTTGGTAACAAGTGTTACCGCTGCGCCCTTGGGACTTTTTCATTAAAGTCCCAAGTGCTTTAGTATTTAACCTCATTTTTCCCCTTATAAGCTATAAGCTGTTACAGCTTATTTTCGGGCTTATTTATAAGCCAATTTTTGGTTTCTTATTTTTCGTAGGTTAGTATTAGTGTAAAGTAATTTTAGTAAAATTTTCAGAATTTTTAAAAGTAGTTTAGTATTTTTTATAATTTAATTTAGTTAAAAGTTTAAAAAATTCATAAAAAATACAAAAATTATCAAAAAAATATTTTTCTTTTTTAGAAAATTTTCTTTAGTCATATATTTTGTAGGAAAAATATAAAAACTTTCGTAGGGTTAATTTTTCAACTTTTTGATTTTTAAAGAACGGGGCTCGGGTGCGGTTTTTGTCTTGACTCGTTTTTGGGTCAAACGACCTCCGTTTTCAGTCTAGTCTTTTTCATTCTTCGTTATTAGTCCCCTAGAGTAGTTTAGAAGTGAAAATTTCTTTGTAGGGTTAATTTTGAAGATTTTAGGTTTTTGACCCTTTGTTCGGGATTCGTGCTCTCGTTTTTTAGCTTAATTTCATAATTTTTAGGTTTTTCTTAATCGTTTTTGTTTGTTATTGTTTAATTTAACTTTCCACACTCTCAAATCATTTCTCTCTTTCAAACTCCGATCTTCCGACTGTATCGATTTTCCAGCACAGCCTCGTTGGGGATTAACGACCCGGGAAAATTCTATACTGCTCCTGGTTTTATTGATTTGTTGTGTTTTTTAGATTATATATATTTTATTTTATTATATTATATATTTAGTTTGAAAGAAAAATCAGCAATCACTTATTGAATTTAAAACCATAGTCTGTTAGTTGTGAACGCATCCATAGGATTTGTGAGCAACATCCAGACAAGGCAATATATTCAGCCTCTGTACTCTAGATAGTAGTGCTCTTTTGTTTCTTTGATGACCAGCTAACAAGTTTATCACCTAAGAACTGAGCGCTTCCCGATGTACTACGTCTAGTGTCCTGACACCCCGCGTGATTGGCATCTGCATAAGCTGTGAGTGACATATCGGTATCCTTCGAGTACCATAGTCCCATGTTAATAGTTCTGTTAAGGTATTAAAAGACCCGTTTCACCGCTTGTAAGTGCTTTTCGGTAGGCTTAGCCTGATACCGGGCACATAAGCAGACAGCATAGTTAAGGTCAGGTCTACTAGATGTAAGATACATTAAGGATCCAATCATGCCACGGTAAAATGTAGCATCAACTAGTTTCCCCTGTAGATCTTCATCCAGTTTTTTGTTTTCAATCATGGGTGTCTACAGAATCAGTAGTATGCAAACCATATTTTTTAACAATTTTAGAAGCATATTTAGATTGGTTTATGAAGATGCCTCTGGGACTTTGAGATATTTGTAATCCTAAAAAGAATAACATTTTCCCCATCATTGACATCTTAAACTTATTGGTCATCTGATTAGCAAACTCATCACACATGGCAGTATTAGTTGATGCAAATATTATATCGTCAACATAAATTTGTACCAGTAATATGTAGTTTCCAGCATGCCGTGTGAAGAGTGTTGGATCAACTGCACCTTTGGAGAATTGTTGAGAGATTAGGAAGCTCAACAACATATCATACCATGCACATGGTGCTTATTTTAGACCATAAAGAGCCTTTTTGAGCTTGTACACATGCGATGGGTTGTCCTGATCAACAAATCCTTCTAGTTGAGAAACATAGACCTCTTCTTTAAGCTTGCCATTTAAGAAAGCTGTTTTGACGTCCATTTGGTAGATTGTCATATTCTTGTGAGCGACATTTGCTACGAAGATACGAATGGCATCTATTCTAGCAACCGGTGCAAATGATTCCTCAAAATTGATACCCTCTTCTTGTCTGAATCCTTGAACAACAAGCCAAACCTTATTCTTTAGTACCCCACCAGATTCATCTGTTTTGACCTTATAAATCCATTTGAGTTTGATCAAGAACGCGTTATCTAGACACGAAACCAATTCCCAAACTTCAAGTCTTTCAAATTCATGAATTTCTTCTTACATTGTATCGATCCATGACAATTCGGTCATTGCTTTTTTGAAGTTATTGGGTTCTACTGAAGTAAGGAAGGTATCAAAATAACACCACATGGCATCAGTTTCAAGTTGCTTCCTTGTAGATACAGAGCGAGAAGGATCACCGATCACATTTGCTATAGGATGATCCTTAGTCCATCTACCAAGGTATTCAAATGGAGTGTGGCTTTTTCTCACATTAGATGATGATCCTTGAGGAGTCGAGTCTTCATTAGGAGATTCGTTAAGTGGATCATCATGAAATGTTGATGTTTTTGGTGATTCTTCACAACCTTAAGAAATGATTGGAGAATGTTCTTGTTCTTGTGATGAGGGAATACTTGTTGATGGAGCATCTTGGTCAATGGAAGTTGAAATAAGAGAATCAGCTAATACTTCAGCTCTTGGATCAGCAGCTTCTTGAACTGGAGAGACAGCAATCGGTGGAGGATTAAAGTATTCATTGAACATTGGTTGAAACAAACGATCCCAATCATCTCTTTTTGGTGGAATACAAGGTTGTTGAGAAACAGGGTTTGGAACGAGTCCGGTACTTGTAGCAGGAGTCATATAATGAAGCCCGGGTCCTGAACTGAATTATTCAGAAGCCATTGTTGTTACCTCATCAAACGTTACATGGATTGTTTCAGTAATTATCCGGGTCCTTTTGTTGTAGATTCTGAACGCTTTCTTTGCAGGCGAGTAACCAACGAAAATCCCTATGTTTGCTTTTGCATCAAATTTACCCAGATCCTCATGGTCATTGGTAGGATAACAAAGTGAACCAAAGACATGAAAGAATGATAAGTCTGGTTTCTTGTCTTGCATAAGCTCGTATGGAGTTTTGTTGTATCGGAGGCGTATGAAAGAACGGTTTTAGGTATAACAAGTTGTATTGATAGCTTCGTCCCAGAGAAATAATGGAGCTTTAGAAAAGATTAGCATTGTTCTAGGAGCTTCAACAAGAGTCTAATTTCCCCTTCCGACAACACTGTTTTGCTGAGGAGTGCGAGCTACATAAGTTTGATGCGAGATGCCAACATTTTCATACCATTCATGAAGTGTCTGATTGACAAATTCGGTTCCATTATCTGTTTGAACATTCCAGGCTGTTGCTTTCAAACGAACTTGAATATTTTTGATGCATTTGATGATGGCCGCAGGAGCTTCATCTTTTGTCTTCAAAAGTCTAACCCAGGTAAATCTTGAGTAATCGTCGACTATCACTAAGATATACCTTTTCCCGTTAATACTAGCCACACGCATCGGGCCACACAAATCCATATGCAAAAGATATAGTTTATCATGGTTAGTGTCTTCAGCTTTAGGTTGATGAGAGGTTTTCTTGCTTTTCCCTAATGCACATGCTGAACACAAATGATCTTTTTGAAATTTAAGCCTATGAATTCCTCTTGTAAGATCATCTTTAGCTAGCTTGTTCAAAGTACCGAAGTTAAGATGAGATAACTGACGGTGCCATAACCAGCTCTTAGTTTTTTATGCTTTAGATAGAAGATAGATTGGAGATGACTTACGCATGTCATCAAGAGAAATTATGTACAAATTTATGTCACGGGACCCTGAAAGTAGATCAACACCTTCTAAATTACGAATAAAGCAAGTGTTTTTCCGAAACGCAACTTCAAGATCCGCATCACAAAATTGGCTAACAGAAAACAAATTATGTCCAAGCCCCTTGATTCGTAGTTTTACACACGTATAAATAATATACTTATAGAGAAATTAAGGAAATCCCCAAGTATCCCTTGGACAATTCCACTCACAA
>BQNB010043352.1:0-45560 GCA_026074375.1 Tanacetum coccineum
CGAACGCGTAAAACTCTAAAAATAAATAATGAAATTTATTAAAGTTGAAAATAACCTGAAAATGAGAAATGTTACATATTTAGTGTAAAATTAACCAATCAGAAAACTGTTCTTGTCAAAGAGACTCTCAAAAAGAGTCTTTTTCCTCCTAAGTGGAGATTATTAATGGTACAGATTATCCAGTTTAGAAGGAAAAACTAGAGGTTTTGATCAGATTACCAACAAAGATGCCATCATAGTGTATAGTCTAGCAAATAGGATCAACATTGACTATGCCAGTATCTTTTAGGAAGACATCATCATCAAACTGAACCAGAAACATAGGGAAAAGGTTATACCTTACACTAGATTTTTATCTCTATTGATGACACACAAGATGAAGGAAGGATATGGAGATGGTAAACTCACACTCTACCCCACTCAAGTCTTTAGTGTCAACAATTGGGCACTAAAGCCCAACCAACCTGAAGAACCTCTCTTTACAAACCACATGTTGGCTATATGCAGTGCAACTGAGCCAATGGTATTTAAAGCTCCTAAGCCCTCTTCCAATGCTGAGAGGGTTCCCCAAGGCACAAAGCCGGGAGCTAAACTTGGACACAAGAAGCATTCAACTTCTTCAAAACAACCCTATGTGTCTAGCACAAAGGCAACAAAAGGTGGATCCTCTAAAGCACCCACCAGTTCCAAAACTGGCCATTCTAAGAAAAGAAAAGTGTCTAGCTCGGCCATGGACTCAAACCCAAGCCAGCCTCCAGTTTCTACACTTGTAGATACTGGAATGCATAAAGAGGACCAGCAAGCAACTGGTGGCCCAACCTCTTTAGAGGTCACCAGTGAAGTAAGAGCCAACCCTCAGCTCAGTAGTGGTGATTTAATTTAAATAATCCTATTTTTCAGCATCTTTCATTATTCACTCTGAGTCTGCATTAGGAAATGATGCTTTAGTAGTTTCCGCAGCTGAAGTTAATCCTAGAAATTCTGTTCCTAGTAATTTTTTACATTAACGACAAGGTATGAATAAAGGAACCAAAAACACTTCATATTATCACTTATTTGTAGGTACTGACCCACATGTTCTTGTAAACCAAACCACATCTATTAGTAAAGGGTTGGAAACTGTCCTCACTCAACCTATAACAGTAAAAGGGGCCAGCTCCATTGCTAGACAAGTTGAGGAAGAAGAAGCCTCCAGCACAATCAAGTTAGAAGATCTAGCAAAGCTGGTGTTAAATGTGCAACCTAGCTTCAAAGACCTGGATTCACCTGAAGATGATCCTGTTATTGTTGTTGATGATAGCGATGAAGATAAAGAGGATGAAGTTTATCCTACTACAAATGCTAAAACTGAAGACACTTCAGTTCCTAAATCCTCATCTCCCAGGTCTTCTTAAATTCAAGAGCTTACCAACTAAGTCCTCATTCTCCAGTCTCAAAAGCATAAACTATAACATGAGAAGAACAAAGCTAAAGCTGAAGCTGCTCTCCTCAAAGCTCAACCCTCCTTTCCTAATGTGGGACAACTCAATAAGCTTTTGGTAAAGTCTTTACAAACTGAATTCCTAAAGATTTTATTTGCTCGTGACTTTAGCAGCTCACTACCAACTGAGCTAAAGGACCTTCCCTCCAAGTTTAATGAACTAACCGAAGAAGTAAAAGGGTTAAAGAAACAAGTTCATGAATTGGAAATTAAGCTACCAGGAGAGTTGAAAGAAATTCCCACCAAGCTAGAGGACTTTACAAAAACTGTCACCAGTCTTACATTTCAAGTCACTAAACTGAAGACTCTTCAGTGAGAACTTCCAGGGGAATTTCTTTCACTACCAGAACAGGTTGTATCAGTTCAAGATAAGCTAAAGACCTTGGATGCTCTTCCATGTCTCTTGTTAAATGTCACAAAATCTTTAATCAAGTTTGCTTAGGTTTTAGATTCTGCCAACTCAAAAGCTAGAGATCAAAGTGTTCCTTCAGCAGGTCAAGCTGACACTATGCCTATTGTGGTGGGAGAAGAACACAAATCAAGCAACCATCTCCCAGCTTTTTCAAAGAAGAGCTGAATGTTGAAAAAAAAACCCAAACAACCAACAACCAACAACCAAAACCAATTCCTCCAATCATTATAACCACTACTCAAATGCAATCTCCTGCTCTCTAAAGTCCACCAAAAAGCTCATCAAAACCTGAGGGGGAGCATATCAAGAAAGACAAGGGCAAAAAAGCAATGTCTTTAGAGGAGGCTAAGAAAGATAGTACTAACAGTGATTCTAATGATGATGATGAAACTCATGTGACTGGCCCTATGGTCGAATCCTCTAAAACAAAGAAATTAAAGAAGTTTGATTTTATCACTAAAAATGGAATGCATATCCATCTAACCGATGAAGAAATCAATCATCAAAACAAGCTAGAGGAAGATGCCAAAGCTAAAGCAGCCAAACAAGAAGGGGAAATAAGAAAAGCAAAATTGGTTGATCTGCTTGGTCCTGAAGTAGTGAACAAGTACTATAATGACAAATTATAGTATGACAGATACTGTGATAAAATGTTGAATAGAAGAGCAAAGTTAAGAATCACCAACTATGATATCTTGACCAGAAAGGGTCTAATTACTTTGAAAGTATACAGAGAGGATGATATAAGTGAAATCATTCATGAGTTTAAAGCTAGTGACTTACATCTAGGTGAATAGAGAGAATTTGTTGCAGCATGTCCTAACAAAAAGGTAAAGGATGGACGTCCATCTATAAACAAATACAAGAAAGAATGGACTATCTGCGTATAACTGAAGCTGAACTGGGAATCAACTTGGATAGACCTCTAACTGAACATGATCCTTTGGATAGACTGAATGATCTAGCAAACAAGAAAAGAAAGCATGCTGATGATATACATGACTTCTTTAGAGCTAACAAAAGGCTCAAGTTATCAGTTCAATATAAAGATCATCCAGCTGGTACTGTGCTTAATAAACCTGTCCTAGGGATGATTTTGTTTAACTTATATCACAGACAATATTTTGTTACCATTGAAGACCTTAGAGATTTCCCAAACATCATGTTATACACTGTACAAGAAATCTTCTTCAGACTTTATCAAGGTTCAGGGGTTGATGATCATGCCAGGACCTTCAGTTCTCTTTTGCTTGTTGAAATTGATAAGGGAAACATGAACCCACTCAAGCAAATAAGAGTTATTGAGCAGCTGAGGCAATAGAATGTAATCTTTTGTAATAACTTTATCTTTTGAAAATGTATTGTAATGAAAGTTAGAATGAAAGGTTATCAGTTAATGTTGTTCAATTTATATCAGTTATGTAAGAAGAAGTTGTTTTACTCACTTACAACTGATCTTAACTTAGGCTATTTATATATTCAAATAGGGGGAGATTGTTGGGTTTAGTTCCTGAGCCCTTCAGTATTTTAGTAGATTTAAACATAAAATCCCCTAAGTGTTACTCAAGTTGAAGTTTTTCAGTTTAAGTCGTTGAAGTTTCTTCAGCGTCAGCTCTTCAGGTCCTTAGAAGATTGGAAAGTATCTTCACTTCAGTTTATGTAGCGGTACAGAAACTGAAGAAGGTGTTTGGAAAGAGCTTCAGTTTAGCTTGGTTGACAATTCTAAGCTGAGCGTAGTCTATCTCCTTAAGAGAAGTTGAAACGTGTTATTTCACTTCTGGAAGGTTTACAAGGCGGGAAAAAGATTGCTTTATGTCAAAAGGAATAAAGCAATCTCCTTAGGAGATGTTACTTCTAAAGTTGGTATAGAAGTACATAAACTTTCCTTAAAGGACTGTACCTGGTACTTTAGAGCACGTCTACATTAAATGGTATCTCAACCACCCATTGGATGCATGAAACGCGTACTAGGTTAACTTGTAAACCATAATCCCTTTGCCTATAAAAGGAAAGAGATTCCCAGAGTAAATGCTATCTTTTAATTAATGTGTGATGACATCAAATAACGTTTATTTTATAGCATCATTTATCCCATGTAATTAACCCATTTTGTATAATTATTGCAAAGAATTATTACTTAATCGTTCATATTTGAGAATTGCAGTAATTATGAAGTACTTGGTGAAAGTTAACTAAAAGGCACGCATTCTGGAGCTTAAACAAAGATATTTTGAAGATTACTGTTCTGACAACCAATACGCCATATCCATCAAGGAAGATACAGCGTATCTATGCTTGCACTCACCAAAGACCACAAAGGAAACAAGATCCATACGCCATATCCAGAAGAAGGCAATATGCCGTATTCAAGCTATATGGGAATAAAATATTCTAGAAGATATCAAATGTGGTCCCTACACCAAGAAACCCCCAATACGCTGTATCCAACACTTTGGATACACCGTATCGAACCGACTCCAGACCTTATAAATAAAAAACTTAAAAACGAGTTTTAAGTGTGCTAAGTCATATTCTCGATACCTAAACCATAAAATCGATTTTCAAAGGATAAAAAGAGCAGAAGAGGTCGAGCAACGCGATTAATTCCATAGGAGACAACGTGTAATTTCTTATACTCTTGTAATCGTTCAGTTTTTTGTATCATTCGTTAACTCGGTTAGTTTACCTTGGCTAAATCATTACTTTTGTATTAATTATGATGTTTGAAGGCTAATACCTTTAGGTATTAGCCATTGTTATGAAGATTTTAATGTTTGGTTTGTTTATCTCAATTTCTTAATTTAGTTGATTGCTTGTTTAGGTTTATCAATATACTTGTTTACGTGCTTTTGTATGCGACCTATCATTCAACTAGATATAGTGATATGAACCAAGTAATCTAGATGTCGGGATAGCTCTCCATATAGTGATTTATACATCTAGATAAATAGGATCACAATTAATGACCTATCTTTACCCTTTGATTGTGAGCTTAGTTGAGACATAAGGTGACCTTGGTTTCAACGAGTACGTTCTGATTAATTGGTAAAGACTTGGTTATTAGACTACTAGTGTATGAATTGTCATTAAGCAGTAAGTGGGTAAAGTCTCTATAAGCTAAGGTTTAACAAGATCACCATTGCTTTAATCCCTAAGATAGATTATAATCAGCAAATAAGGATGCTTTATGTGGATGCGTTTAATTGTGACAGAATTCTACGTGTCTAGGTCTTAGGAAGAAGTCCCGCCTAAGTCTTAAGAATGATATGTCGCCTCGAGATAATTAATCATTGCACTAAATAAACAAACCAACATTCTGATTGGATTAATAATGGTTAATATAGTTTTCTTATATTTGGCTAGACCGCTCTTTTATCTTCTGTTAATTTGCTTGTATGTGTTTTAGTGTCTTGAATTGGTTTTAGTCACCACCAGCCCGTGCCAGTCTCTTAGGCTGAAACCCCCTTATCTATTAGATTTAGGATTAACATAGGTTTAGCATAGGTTTAGCATAGATTAGACTAACTTAGATTAGAAAAACCAAAGTATTAATAAATTAAAAGTGTTCCTCGCTCTTAGTGATCGACGCCCTACTTACCACGAAACTCCCGCCGACTGGGTACACTGCCCGTTAAAGTGTTATTTTTTGTTAAGTCGGCAAAATATAAATTTAAAACTTGAATCATAATTTAACACCACACAACGACACATCAATGTGATACACATTGAAGAGTTCATTTATCTCTCTAAATTAC
Source organism: Tanacetum coccineum (assembly GCA_026074375.1). Lineage (NCBI taxonomy): Eukaryota > Viridiplantae > Streptophyta > Magnoliopsida > Asterales > Asteraceae > Tanacetum > Tanacetum coccineum. Next base: position 5,648 of record BQNB010043352.1, read on the forward strand.
TGAACGGTACTAGTGAAAGCTGAAGCTTTAGTTTAGTCATAAGTAGTTTGTTTTCTTACTCTCTTAACTTTGGTTAGAGTTTAAGTTTGAAGGAGATAAAACCTCCAATTGTCATTCAACCACCTTGCTTTTCCGCAAGCAAGGTGTGTCATAGATTCTTTATTTGATTCTAATAAGAACCTATACGTTGAAAAGTACTTTTGTGTGTTTTAAACTTGTTCTTTATATTCGTCATATATATATATATATATATATATGTGATTAAGTTTAACTTGATAAACCTTATATCAGATTCCAAGGGAATAACATTTACTTTTACAACAAAATAAGAATCAAGAAGTGTAAACAAGCTGAAAGAGCATCTTCACTTTAGTTTAGGTTGACGAACATAAACTGACGTAAGTCTTAGCAAGAGCTTCACTTCTACAGCAAATCGAGCTTTATGTCATTTATTTTGTTGTAATTCAGAGTAAAAGAAGTCGTGTTGCTTACTTACTTCTAATCAAACTTAGGCTATTTTTCTATCCAAATAGGGGGGATTGTTAGGCCAATTTAGTGCTTAAATTGTCCCTTGTACATGATTTGTATGAAAAATATCCTAAGTAGAAAATTAAGTCGCTGAACGATTTATGTTCAGCGAGTCATCCTCTAGAAAACCTTCAGAGTCTGAAGAAAAGACTCAGCACAAACTGAGGCGGTTCTCAGCGAGTGAAGAAAGGTGTACGGATTAGGATGATGAAGTTAGTAAGTGTTGACAATAGCTTACTAACTTCCTGAAGACCATCACTGAAAGAATACAACCTGAAGACATATTGGCGGGAACTTCCTAAATGCTAAATGCAATAGAGGACATAAAGTACAAGAGTGGTTACTTGTACTTTATTACGGCTAAAGACTTTACCTTTCTAATAAAGCAAAAGAAGAAAAAGAAGACAAAAGGACAAGAGTGGTTGCTTGGTTTTTTGTGAAGCTTTCAAGAGAAGCTTTGACTTTTGTAAAGCTTCGAAGAGAAGCTTCACCTTTTTCTTTATAAGTATCAGGTTATAAAAAATACCTTAGGCTAAAAGGTATTAGTTGATAGGTTTGATCCTCTCCTAGAACTCACTAAGCGAAGATGTTTGTGGTTCATATTAGGAGAGTTTATTTGTCATTCAATCCTGGTTGTTGTTTCGCCGACAACCGGGTATAATTCTTTGATTTATATCAATAAAGAGTTAAATGTTAAAAAGTACAAATTATGTTATTAGTATCTTAATGGTCTGGTGTTAAATATATTCGTATATGTTTACATGATTTTAGGGACCAACACGTATACCTCTTGTATCATAATCTTCTCACTTACAGACTGATGATGAAGTTACTCCAGAAGAAGCAAAGCAAGTTGAGGTTGACGATCAAGCTACTCATCTATCCTTATAGGTCTTTCAGAAGACATCTATGCTGCAGTTGATAGCTGTAACATTGCTTAGAAGATTTGGTTACGTGTTTAGCAAATGATAAAAGGTACTGATATTAGGGTTCATGAGAAGGAAGCAAAGTTGCTTAATGAATTGGAAAGGTTTACTTCTATATAAGGGGATCGAATTAATCTTACTATCATTATTTGATATAGTTAATGAATGATCTAGACAGAATCCAATCAACTCCAAAGAAAATTGCATGCAATCTCAAGTTGCTCAACAATCTCTAGCCATAATAGATACGTTATGTCACTCTTGTTCATCAAATAAAGAAACTGCATGATGTGGATTATAATCAGTTATACGATTACTAGAAATAGATCAGGAGGAGGTGAATGAAGTCAAAGCAAAATGACTTGCAAGAATACATGATTCTTTGGCATTTATGGTAAAAACTCAAACTCCTTACATATATCCAGTGTTTCACCCAGATCAACCATCACACATTACCTACGTGTAACCTCCACAACCCAACAACAGCTATGTCTAACAACCTTCATTCAATATGAACTACATGCAACAACCAGTGCAAACTTCTGAAGACATCTCAGATCCCACAACTACAATAAACATGACACTTGCACTCATGGCTAAGGCATTTAAGCTAACTATACAACACCAAAAAACAACAACCAAATAATTTCATCAAACCCTCACAACAGACAAATTGCATAGCCGGGTATGAATATGGGTCAAGATAGACATATGCAAATGGTTGGAGGCAACGGTGGGAATCAGTTTAGACATTATGCAGGGCAGAATGAAATGAATCAGAATGGGTATAATGCAGGGCAGGATGCAGGGATTCAGATGGGACATAATGCAAGAATTCTGGTTGGGTATAATGCAGGACGGATTACAGGGAGTCAAATTAGGCAAAATCCAGTTCAGAATCAAGGTATGCTAAATGTTGGTAATTAGAATGGATTAATTGTTGTTCTAAGAATTACAAATCAAATGGGAATGGAAAGGTTGTAACAGCATAAGCTGAGGGTAATGGTAATTGGAATAATGTTTATCAGATAAGGTGTTACAATTGCTGAGGGGTGGGCCATTATGCTAGAAATTGCATAGTAAGGCTAAGGAAAAGGGATGTTGCTTATCTTCAGACTTAGTTGTTGATTGCAACAAGGGAATAAGGTAATAGATCAATCGGCAACCAAGAACCTGTACCTTCACTTATCTACCATTGATAGAACATATAGACACTAGAGATAAGAAAAAGAGAGAGAGAATTGTAGAGAAGGTTGTATGTAATTTTAAGAAGAGAGAAACAATGAGTTGTTTGATTTCTATGTAAAATGTGAGAGAGAAACAAGAGTGGTTGATTTCTAGTAAATGTGTGAAAAATACAAATGAGACCAACACCCTCTCCACACTTAGAGAGGGGTATTTATACCACCTTAATAGGCCGACCTTGTAAGGCTTTTGTTGGGCCGTGTGGTGTTTGATCATGGGTTAGGCTCGGGATTACTTTGGACCTTAGCCCTTAATACATACAATATTAGATTAATTTAACGAGCCCGATTCCTGTTCTAGCCTATTTAATAAATAACCGAGACCTAATATTCCTACTGAACAAACTTCATGTTTGTCTCAATATTTTTTAGGCTAACAATCTCCCTCGAAGTGAGTTCATTATGACACTCCTTCATGAGATCAATGAGATTGCTTTTTTTGTTAAGCTCTTATCTTTGTCTTGGTCTTTATCTTGTTGTAAGCTTGTTCCTTCATGCTATGTGGCCTTTGATCTTGAGCATTTGTCATTGTCTTTCGACTTTGTCTTTACGTCCGAGATCTTTAAATCTTTTCCTTGTTTGTCTTGATCGTCTTTGCCATCTTGTGATCTTGAGTCTTGACCAACATGCTCATACTTTATATCATCTTGAAAGCTTACTAACAATCTCCCTTAATAGACTTGATATCTTGAAGGAACATCTTGTATATCAAAGCGTACGAAAGTCTTTGTCTTTTAATTCTTAAGCTTTCTTGATTCTTGAATCTCGATGCTTATAGTATGTCTTTGTAGTTTGAGCATGAGCATGTGGTAATGAATCCGACTTGAGCTGGAATGAGGCATCTCCATCTCCATCTTTATATGAATCCTAAAATAAAACAGTTAGCAATAAAGTGTGTGGACGAATATGGCTTTGTCATTCGTCTTCGTCCAGATTTCGGTTTAGATTAGACCTCCGGTTCTGTAGGACGCATTTTATAGAATAAATATGGTTGAACCTGTGATCAGGTAGGATTTCAAAGAATCACCTTGACAGGGTTTCCAAGCTCAAAGTCTTGGGATCATACTATCACAAAAGCATTATATTTACTCATTCTTGCTAGGTATCTCATTACGCGGAGATGTCTCAAAGGCAGACAACGGAACGTAAGAATGAATACTAGTTACTATCTTTCTGATTAAGAGCCGTCAATTTCATTTACAACAAATTTGTTCACATAAAAATGCATCCATCATTATCTTTCCATTAACACAAATTTATGATTCATATAGAATCTCAGCACTATGTCACCTACCAAGAGCTTGTTTTAGTTGGCTCAAGCAGTGATTTACCATCTGGTCTTGTGAATAGCAGTGAATACATTAGTATCACTCGGATGTTCTAGCAAAATCACAAGGATAATGCATAGGACTCTTGTTAACAGCTTGTGAACTTATTGATGTTCAACAAGTGTTTTTAATGGAATGTGTCCTAATGAGATTTATTTTATTGATCTCTTGGCTCTAGACTCGATTAGTGCGTTTTGGTTTTAGTACTCAAAGACTGCCACCTATTCAATATTAACTAACTCAGAGTGAGAAAGTCAATAGAAGTCATGTGTATCTTCGTAACAAATGAGACAAGTTTCTTTTGAGAGAAACCCGAATGGCTGGGAAGGGTTGTGCATTGCATCACTGGGTCTATGATGTCGTCTTCATTATTAGAATTTGTCTTTATGAAAACCAATAGATTATGTATTGACCCGATTTTTGCCTAAAGTTGTAGGGAGGGCTTCTTTGTTTTCACCCTTTATCCATACATTTCTTTTTAATTCTTCAACCCCTTCAATGCTAACCAAGACGTCATTACTAACACCCTGTTGTGATTGTTCCAGTGTTAGCTCAATCTTAGTCGGCATTCTTCCCTTATACATATTCATCTCCAATCATACCTAAGGACTATTATTTCTAACTATGGGATGTCCTTGGGTAGATCCCTCCGGTTCTGGTTGGATCATAGGACTAATGCCTAACCTAACCACCTTATGACTTCACATTTTAAATACATTGCTCCCCTTATTTTAAATACTAATTCACTTAGTTTTTGAAATACTTTGTGATTAAAATTTATCATGAAAATTATGTGAGAAAAACTTTTATTCTTAGCATGAATTATATGGAACATTAACTTGCTCCCCCTTAATTTTACATATGTTTGACACCAAAAAATGATACCAAGTTGTAAAATGAATATAAAATTAAGGGTTAGCATTGTTGAGCATACAATTTTGAAAGATTATGAATTGTCATTGAAGAATTCTTGAAAAATTGTGCTCAACCACCTAATCATCTTATAACAAATAATCTATTGAGTAGTCATTATTATTCCAGATATGTTATTGAGACTTTTTATAATATGTTGAATACATAAGAATTGTTATGTGATGATGTATCCAACAACATTAAAACATTGTTTTTCAAAAAACTCCCCCTCAAACATTGACTCATTTTGAAAATGACACCAATTGTAGAATAATTGTCTTGTAAACTTATGAGGGATGGAGCGTTTAACACATAATTTTGAAAGATTATGAATCATCAGTGAGAAATTCTTGAAAAATTGTGTTTAACATTTTGAAAAACCAAATGTTAAAAGACTTCTCTTCTAACTTTAAGGATAAGCATACTAAAAAATACACTCTCCTTTGTCGTTAGGGTCCGAGTTACAATCTGAGAGTAATTACAAGTCATAAAGAAAAATTAGAAATGACATGTTTTGAAAACATTTGAAACTCCTGTTCGAACTTCATTTACACGCCCATGTCGATGTTATTCAACATTTCTATGTACGTAAATGTTATCGATTCCAAGAGACATGTCGAGAATATTCTTTTTGGAAATTTTTGATTTTTCTGATTTTGTATTTTCTTTTTGAAATTTTATATTTTTCTTTTTTTCTTTTTTTTCAAAAATATTTTCATGTTGTCCTCAGCAGTGATTGTTGTAGTTAGAGTGATCAGTTCTGTTGTAGATTGAGCAGTCGCTGAAGGTGGTGTGTCTTGTTGTTTAGAATTGTCGGTGGGAGAAGAAGATATGTTGACAGTTGAAGTACCTGCATTGAAAAATTCATCATACAAAGGACCGAAAAGAAGATCCAACACTTGTTTTGACGCAAAATTCCTTAAAGCCCTGGTTTCTGAGGTATCAGTCTTTTTAGCAACCAAACTCTGAGTCTTCCCTGCACTTAAGCTAAGAGTATCTGTAGTGATATCAAGAGTTTGTTCGTATTCATATTGGTTAGTGATATCTCATCTGAACCATTTGTGAGTTTACTGACTGTCAACCTTAGTTGTGCTAGAGTCGAATATCTTTCCTGTAGGAATCCACCTAAATCCAACAGTTTTGAAAATTTTACCCGTCGGTTTCCGCCTAAGACAAAATCTAGGAGTCATTGTTTTCTCATGCACAACAGTAGTCTTTTTGATTGAAAACCTATGTCCTTTTGGGATCTGTCTTTCTGGTTTCTTTGCAACACTTATTTGCTCTATGGGTTTGTTTTTGCTCGTTGTTTGATTGGATGGAACCTTAGCACGTGAGTTGACCTCTTTCAGGAATTTAGTTACACAAGAATCATGAATTGCATTAAAGACACATTTCTGACATGTCGAGCAAACAAAATGTTTAGAGTTAGAAAAATTCCTAGAGTGTTCTGCTATAGGCACAGTCTTTGTCATTACGCAACTACTCTTAGATGCAGGTCAATTCCTAGACTTTTGGTTATTGTTCCTAGGTTTTAGTTTGCTACCATTCGCTGTGCTTTGAGATCTAGCAGAAGGCATCACACCAGGTCTTGAATTCCTACCGCTTTCTTGTGTCTTTTTCTTAGCTTCCTCTAGGTAGTGATTATGAACCATGTCATTGGAGCTAAATCTTGGCATGTTCTTTGAACTATTCCTAGAGTTGTTAGATGCAATCACATGATGAGGTTTTGCAACAACAGATTCTCTTTTCTTAGGAAAATAATGTGTAGTGACTGGTTTTGACAAGTCGTTATTCACATCAACTTGGGAGGCAAACCGTGGCTTTGAAATTCTAGGTCGTTCAGACTTAAACGCAGTCGATTATCTAACAACTGATTGGTTTCTGTGTGGTTGTAACACTAGTTTCTCCAAGATTGATGATTTTGCAATCTTAGTATTTATATTATTTCCTGATAATTTTCTTAACTCATTTTTTAATGTTGCAATTGCAAATCCTTTTTCCTAAAGTTGAGCTTTGATATCATCATTTTTAGCAATCAAAGAAGTTGTGTGTTCTATAGTCTTAGCTCTCGTTGTCTTGATAGAATCTGTTGGGATTCTTGATTTGATGAGACAAAATGAATAAAAGAATGAAACAAAAGGACTAGAATTGTAATTAAAGAATTCTTCAAGCTGGTGGATAAAGATGAAGATTTCAGAAGATATCAGAAGATCTCCTTATAATGATAAAGATATAGAAGATACAGAAGATATTCTTAAATGTTTAAAAGATATTATTTGTTCTTATCTTCTTATGTAAGCCTTGAAATCTCTAGTATATAAAGAGATATCAGGCATATAGTTTTAGACATCCATGGATACATAGAACTCTCCCAATGAGAGTCTAGATAGATAGATAGTATAGTCGACTGGTGAGAGTCGAATAGTACACCATAGTTAGTTGGTGTAGCCCCAAATTATAGTTGGGGTAATAGGGAAACGTTCAATAAAGAAAACCTTGTGATAACTTTGATTGTGTTCTTTATAATTCCGATGTGCATATTCAATCATTGTTATTATTATCCTAGATGGGCTAAACGATTCTTATCAATTGGTATCAGAGCGGGTTGCTCTTGATATCTAGGATGTTACAAGGTGTATTTGAAGTCGACTTTATGATGTGAAGAAGTCGAAGTTTTATGTTTGGTCTATGATCGATTTATGGTGTTTTTAGGGTTTTTGCGACACTTTTAAAGGGTTGTTTTAAAAAAGAAAAAAAAGTGTTCGTGTTTGTTTTTGGGAATGAAGCAGAGGTAGTTATAACCCTAATTCTGCTCGTTACATATATGGCTGCCAAAGTGACAGTTTAGTGACTAAAAAAGTGTCACTAAAAGGGCGTCGTCTGGATACTTAAAAAAAAGTATCCTTAACAGGTTGTCGACATCAAGAGAAAAAGAAGGTTGTTGTTTCAGTGTTAAAAAGGAGCAGGTTCATGAAGATATTTGGTGATCATGGTCATTAGCAGCAGGCGTATTTATACTCGTGTGTTAAGCATTGGAATAAAGCAGCACATAAGCGTTTGTTTTACAGCAGGTTAAGGTTTTGGATTTGGTTTGTGGATGCTACAGCAGGTATTGATATTGTTTTTAAAAAGACTTTGAAAAGACTTTGATATTGATACCCCAACATAAAGTGTTTAGCCATTATTTAGTTCTTTGTAATGTCTTTTCAAAGTCTTATTTTCCTTAAGTAATTTAGCCACTTTATGTTCCAATTCGATGTTTATTGTTTCAAAAACGATAAACACTCTGAATGAGAAAATTGCAAAACTAAATAACCAGCTTTCAAAAGAAAATTAACGGTTTCCTATCTTCAAGAAGAAAGTGAAATGTTGAAGAGTGATTTCAAAACACAAAAAGATGAGCTTCTTTATAAACTCATAGAGTCAAACAAGAAAATTAAGGAATTAGATAACATTTTGGTTAAAACAGGTCAATCGATTCCAACGATTCATATGCTTTAACCTAAGCCAGACTTGTTTTACCACACTGAAAAAATGGAACTTGGATATCAAAATCCTTTCTATCTCAAGCAAGCTCAGAAAAAGTAACAGAATTTGTATAATGGAAATGTGTTGTTAGATAAGAATGATCCTCCTGTTGTTTATGATTCGGAGGAAAGACTACAACTTGCTTAAGAAAGTCGTTAAAAATAAAACAACAAGATAAGGAAATAAAATTGGCATATTATGCAAAGATTAATAAGATTTTAGAGGTTTTTGTTTCTTAAAAGGCCAACTCACAAGAGGAAGTCTACTTTTCAAATACTTCCAAAATAGTCCAAACCAATTTTGATACCGCATGATGAATTTTGGGATGATACTCCTTCAAAGAGTGTTGTACGGAAATTTCTAAATGGGGTAAAATACACCATTGTGACTCTTCAACGTGTTGTAAAGTCAAAAATGTCATTAAACATGAATAATTGGTCATCTCACATTCATCAAGAGATTCAAAAAGTTTTTTAGGATGAAATTGCTTCTATTATTAACCAAGTTGACGTAAAAGTAATACATTTTGAAAAGGAATTTTTGAAAGAAGCAGCCAAATTTGTTCGAGACTTCAAATCTGTTGTAAAAGAAGCTGATGAATCTCTAGATAAGATCAAGGTTTTGGAAAAAGAAAACAAGCGTCTCTTGAGAGCAGTTTTCAATTAAGATATTATGTCTATTGTGCAAAACCTCTCGGCTGTAGATACATTAAATCTCCAAACTGAGCTTGAATGTATGAAAGAAAAGCTTGAAACATGTATCATTAAACAAGAAAATGAATATGCTGTTGTTTGGAATAAATGGTACAATAAGTGTGAGGAATGCAAATATGACAAGATTTCGAATGATAAAGCTTACAATGACATGCAACAACAAATCGAACGGTTGTAAACTTGGTTGGGAGATCTTAAGGGAAAGAGTATGAATACTCATTGTGCATCAAATTCCCTTGACTCGTTGTCTCGAAAACTTAAGGATGAGAACATATCTATTGAATTTCAGGTTTTATGCTTAGAACAGGAAAATTAGCACCTTACGATAGTTTACCAGAACCTTTTTGATTCTATCAAACAGATACGGGCTCAAACCAAACTCAAAACTAACTCTTTGCAAGAAAAACTTAAAGATAAGATTTCTAAAAATGCTAAGTAAAGACCCCAGTTACAAGCCATGATTTCTGAACAAAAAGAAGAATTGAAAAGTACGAGTGCGAATACTAAGTTTGTAGAACCTTCAACCTCGGGAACAAGACTTTATTCAGTAACTTCAATTCCAAAAACTCAGTTTATTCCTAAGGTTGTTGTGAAAAATGATTTGTCAAAACTAGTCACTACACACTAGGTACCAAAATCAAAGAAATAAAAGTTGTGAAAAAACAAAAAGTGATTGTCTTAGGAATGTTTCAAATTAATCATTTTAAGCACTTTATGGTAGACGGTTTTAATCCTAACAAACATGTAAAAGCAAGTGTTAGGACAAAACCAATCAATGCTTCAAAACATCATGTCATCAACAAGAAAGATGTGAATTTTAACTTAAATGGTTTATCTTCTACAAGAGTAGAAAGCATTACTAGGAGTAGAAGTCCACAGCCTAGGAGCAATACAAAGAATGATAGGGTCCCCTCTATGTCTAAGAGTAGTTTCCTCAAGAATAATGAAGAGAAAATAGAAGAACACCATAGGAATTTACTGTTTTCTAATAATCAGAAACATATGTCATCTAAATGTAATAATTTTAAGCTTGCTATTCGGAATGACAAATCTGAAATTATTTGTGCTACATGTATGATGAGGTGTAATTTTATACACTTTTTTGGGGTCATTTTACCCTTATAATCATGCAAAAATGTCTAAATTATGTGCATAATCGTTTCTTTTTGCATTTTTAGCACTTGGAAGACATTTAGAAGAAATACACATGACTTGGGCTTAATTTTGGAAGAAACCGAACAAGATGGCAATTTGGCATGAAGACGGATTGAAGAACCAAGACCAGAGTGTGGAGACGGCGTCAAGATTACTTGTGACGCCGTCTGGATTTGAAAGCGACGACGTCAGGATCTTTGTGTCGGCGTCTGGACATAGCCGCCATAAAGAAACCCTAGAAGAATCAAGATAAAAGTTGATCATTCAACTTACGCGCGAAGTACCATATATTGTTTTGATCATAATTTCTTTATACGAACTTGGATTTTGACGATTCAAAAGCTCACGCGTTCAGAACGAGAAAATCTACAAGTCGGTAGATGATCAGTCCGCGATGGCATCAGGATTTTCCAGCTTAGAGGGACTTAATCCATCCATAAACATCTTGTAATGGTTTGGATTCTTGATTATAACTTTATGTCTTTAATTCTTATTGTTGATTGTTCTTATTCAAGTATGCTTGGCTAATTCATCTAGTATTTATTTAGGATTGCATGAAACTTGTCATTGATTGATTATATCTTGTTGTTTTCTTATTGATGTTGTGGATCTTCTATATTCATCATTAGGGCATGACAAATTCAATGAGTTTAATTAATCATAGTTTATAATCCTTGTTTCCTATTGCTTCTTGTTGATGTGTGTGCATGTTTAGTCCCTTATCATGAGATCTTGGGAGACATGATTGCGTAGAAAGGATTCCACTGGTAATAGTCTTCATACTACCTTACCCGTGTGTGGATGATCCCCTTTAGGTATTAATACAAACACGTTTATCTAGACTAGGGGCCTTGTAATAGTCGTCATACTATCTTACTTGTGCATTGCTCTAGTTAGTTATTTTGTAGACGGTATTTTCGTGTAATTCGACGTGCGTTAGAATAGTATCTACATATACCTTACAAGTGTGACAAAGCAATGGGTAGGATTGGATAGCTAGCAAGGATTAGTGCATCCTAAGTGAATATGCTTCGTAGATTAGATTAAAAGTAAAATTAGATTAATTAAAACAAACCAACCACTTCAAACCTGAGATTTCTTGCTTTCATAAAAAAGAATCTTCCTTCAACCTATAGACCTTTGTAAACATTCAATCCGGACCTTCTTGCCTATTCCCCTAGAGAACCATAACAACCCCCGAGTCTTGCCTATACTACACTACAATGGTTAGGTACACTGCCTAGGGAGTTGTAAAACTTACTGTGAAGTCTTACGACCTCCGCATTAAGTTTTTGGCGTCGCTGCAAGGGAATAGCAACTAGTTTAGGTTTCAATTTTATTTAGCTTAGATCTACTTACTTGAATCCTTTCGAGTAAGATTTTATTTTCTTGTTAATTAGCTTTCTTTTAGTCTATCTTTTCTTTGTTCCCTTTGTTTTGTAAATCACTCTTTCGTTTACCATCATGATGTATGGAAGACCACTAACCAATCCCTTTCAAAATCCACCACGAAACACAACCTCCCCATTCCAAAATTATATGTTAATGCTTGAACAACATCAAGATGAGTATTTCGATGACGTGTGGACTCCTAAACAAGCAATGGAAGCCATAGAGAATTATACCCCATCAAAGATTATTTCTAAACAAGAATTAGTAAATTTAAGGGCTCAAGCAGAAAGATTGTTTGGGGATGAGAAAGTTCGGGTTGAATTGCCTAGGAGCATGTCATGGTTAGATTATGATGAGTTTATAGGTGATCTCGGTATGATGGAGGATAAGGTGGATAATCCAAGCCCACAAAGTACCCCACAAGTCTTCCCATCATTTGAGGTATACACACCGCACGTGACTTACCCGGAAGAAGTAGAAGAAACTATAGGAATCCCTATGGAGGTTGAACCCTTAAACCAAACACAACTAGAGGATTTAGGCTTGAGTACTTGTAGTCATGACCTCTTTCCTAGTTCTAGGGAGTTTCCTAGTGTTGATGAACCAGAGCCTCAACCTTTACCCAATCTTCCATTCTTAGATATAAATCTAGGAGACAAAAGGGGCCCCGAACCACTCATCAAACCACATAATCCGGGTAGTTTTAGGGTGAAGGTAGTAGAACCCTTGACCATTCATACACCACCTTTACCTTACGTGGAATACTTCCATCTAAATGGTGTGTATCGCTACTATCACCCGCACTTAACCTTAAGTGTAGGGGAGACCCACCTATTATGCGTTAAATAAGCGAGAGTCAAGCTCGTGACTCAAACAAAAACAAGCGCTTATTAGGAGGCAACCCAATCTTTTAAATTCCGTATTTTAGGAGTGTCGTGTGTTTTAATTCTTTATTTGTTTATTATTATTGTTTGAAAATTATTGTAATCATGCTTCGCTGTGTTTTTAACTTCGTCTTAATCTCATTCAAAGGTATTTTACAAAGATAAGTGTAAGGGAAAAATCTGGTTTATAAGAACCAAATTTTCAAATAAGCCAAGATAAATAATTTAGATTAATTCGCATCTTGTTTGATCGAGTCATATGTTTGTGTTAATAATTTTCGTGGTCTTGCAATAAAGTTTTTACATGAAATACTTAATGGATATGCGTGCAGAAAATTTTGACCGGGAAAAAATACTTCTCTACAGTTAGTGGAGACGGCTTCTGGATTTTCCAGACGGCGTCCCCACTCCAGTATAGGAAAATTTCTATTTTTTTTAAATCTTTTGTATAATTTCCGAAATTTGTACATTGCTTAAAAATCTGCAGTAAACCATTAATAACTTTAACACATTCATCCTATCTTTATTGCTTTCATAGAGTCTAAACGTAGTTAATGAGGTTGTATTTATCATTCACCCGTGGATTTTACGCTTGCTATGTTTGCATCTTGTCTTTGATTTGCAGGAAATATTTAATGAGAACAGTGCACATGGAACCCCTAAGCCCACATGAATATTGTTGGATGACGATTTAGCCGGGAGCATTATTTCTTTTCCAAATTTGAGCATAACTAGGGGAGTACTAGTTTCTTTCGCCCTCTTTTCTCTTCCCTTTATTCGTTTATGGGTACTTTGTAGAACATTAGGGATAATGTTCAAAATAAGTGTAGGAGGAAATAAAATCCTTAGAAACTATTCCACTATTTGTCTTTGCTTGAACTTAAAATGATGAGTTATTTATCGAAACAAAAATTGTAAAGGGAAAATTTGACCCAAATTTAAAATTTTCATTACATAACCGGTGAAACTGAGTAGCTAGAGCGTCTCATTGATAGGGAATTATACGACTAGCACAAAAACCTTTCCACTCAAATGAATTCACCCCTAAAATTATGAGGTCTACGCCCCTAGATCTTTAGGAATCGAGTATCCACCATTGATGCCCAAGATAGTTTATATCTCTAAGCTTTCTCGAGTTAAGGTTTGAATACAGTCATATGTGTCTATTCCGTCATTACGGATGTGTACGTATGGTCTTTGTCGCCTTTTATGGAGCTCTTAGCATTGATATTAAATTATATGAGTGTACCGGTAGTATATAACCTCTAGAACTTGCTTTAGTGATGCATCCCCAGACTGCGTAGTGAGTAATAATATTTGCTAAATGATAAGAGGCACTAGGATTAACCCATGTTTAAAACCTGTAATTGTTATTTTAGTCACCCCGACTATATAACTATCCCACACCCTTGTTCGCGCTCACTTTTAGTGCGAGATCCCCCTAGTGAAACCTCAACCATACCCTTAAACCAATTGTGCCACCCAAAACCTTAGCCTACCCTACATGTACTCGCTTTTAGTACATCGTTGTGTTACACCCTTAGTTAATTATTGGAGTACACGGTTGCTAAGTCCTTATCCTTGTATATATTGTTTTGGGACGATTGGGATTCATGGTAGTATTTATTTCGCGGAAGAATAGGGAAGAAAAGTTAAGTCAAGACCCCCATATGTTTGCCAAATAGTCTACATGTTATTTTGATCCAACCAATTCGGGTCATTAGATTAGTTTGCTTATCGAGTCTGTAAAAAGTTCAAGTGTAGGGGTGATCTATAAACCCCATTGATGTATTATATGTTGCAAATGGTAGGGCAAAAGTGTACAAAAAAATAGAAAAAAATGTACGGGCATATATAATTTTTTATTATATATATATATAAAAAAAAGTTAGAAAAATGTATGGGCTACCATTTGCGGGTTTTATCACTTTTAATATGTTAGTTCATTAAAAATATTTTTTTTAACAAACTTTATTATGTTCAATTTAGAGTAAGAAAGGAAATGAAAAGAAAGAGTTTGATGTAGAGTTTGTATATCCTGTCCGAGTCTTCGACTAGCAACCACGCCAACGTGTATTCCCATAAGATAGTTTACTAACTACTTCACTTAAATCCACCCAAATGTTACTCTCCCAAATGCCATCCATTTTTGTTTTCATGTATCCCACATAATTACTGGGTAATGAGTGTATTCCCATAAGATAGTCATTTATCAAGCCTATGGTAACTTATATGCTATGACTAGGTAATGAGTGTTAAAATTTTTATTTCTATATTGCTATAATTCATTATACACCAAGAGAGAGAGAATCCAAACACTTATTGTGAGGTGCTAGTGTATTTTTCCCATGCTTCTAGTTACGAGGTCTAATTGGTTGTGCCATGAAGCCTTTAAAGAGTAAGTTAAATGCCCCTAATATGTATCTTGTTAAGATAGAAAAGCTTATTTGCTTGAGGGCAAGCAAATCCCAAGTGTAGAGGTATATGATGAGGTGTAATTTTATATACTTTTTCGGGGTCATTTTACCTTTATAATCATGCAAAAATGTCTAAATTATATGCTAAATCGTTTCTTTTTGCATTTTTAGCACTTGGAAGACATTTGGAGGAAATACACGTGAATTAGGCTCAATTTTAGAAGAAACTAGACAAGATGGCAATTTGGCATGAAGACGGATTGAAGAACTAAGACCAGAGTGTGGAGACGGCGTCAAGATTGCTTTTGACGGCGTCTGGATTTGAAAGCGACGACGTCAGGATCTTTACGGTGTCTGGACATAGCCGCCATAAAGAAACCCTAGAAGAATTGTTAGAAACAATAAAAAGTGTTAATTATTATTATGAATTGGTCTTAGTTTAGTTTATAGTTTTATTAATAGTTTTGACGTAATAAAGTCTATCTTGGTAAAGTTGACCAAGATTTGACTAAGTGTAGGGAAAATAGAATAGTTTAGTAATAAGTATATATACTCATCTTGGAGGAGTATATATACATGTCTTGTCTTTGTAACACTCACTTCTCTCTCCCATTTCTATTTTTCCCCTTTTGAAATGAAAATTTAGAAAATGATGAAAATACTCTCTAGCTCCTCTCCTTTATTCTACTAGCTTTTGTATGATATCTACTTAGCAAACATAGCATCTAACAAGTGGTATCTATTTCCGAGAGAGATCTAGTGTGATCAAATCAAGCCTAATTGCAAGAAATTCGGTCGATTGAGCTTTCGTAAGGATGAATAGTAGCTTTCGTATGGTTTAGTTTTATGATTTAATGTGTTTTTGATCTTAAAACGCAATATATTAGCTTTTGTAACTATCAAATTATAGGATTAATACCTCGTTTATGGAAATTACATGTTTTTTTAGCTTAAATTGATCGAAAAAAAATGGATTTGTATTGGTTCGTAAAACAAGAAATAGTTTCGGTAACTGTTTCTTAGCAGGAAATTACTTTTGTATGGACAATTTTAGCTTTCTATAAGTAGAATCTTGTAACATGTCATTTACGTAAGTCAATTCTTGCTTTCGTACCATAGAATTTCTTTTCTTATCGATTAATCTAGCTTTCGTAACATAGAAACTTGTTAATTTAAAGGGATAACATTGAGTTTATCATTTTAAACTGTTAAATATCATATTCGTATGTTTTCTTAGGTTTTGTAGCTATGAATTCACGAAAGTAAGGGGGTTTTCTTGTTAACTTACGAAAGTAGAGTTTCTTTGGGAATTACGAAAACAGGTTTTGTATTATTGAGCTTTCGGTAACGGTTGGGTTTCATATACTATGATATGGTTTAGTTATTCTTTGTGTTTGTATATCAGTGTTCGTATCAAAAACTTGGTTTTGGTTCGTAAATTACGGTTTTTGTATCACAAAATGAGTTTCGTATCACTGTTTTGATACAGAAGGTTTCGGTAAGAGGTTTGTATCACTGTTTTGATAACAAAGTTTCGTAAGAAAGTTTGTATCACTGTTTTGATAAAGAGGATTCGTAAGTGGTTAGTATCAAACATCTTGAGTTTAGTTCAACTGTTTTAGAGGTTTCGTAACACAGACAGGCGGTTTCCTAACACAGTTAAGAGGTTTCATAATGTAACACCCCCATTTTTACAATATAGCAGCGAAAGCTAATTTGGGGTATTACTTCATGGATACAACAATCATAATCATAGAAAATGACTTCAAAAGAGACGTTTATTCAAAAGATATGTTATCATTTATTTCAAATCAAAGTTTTACAAAGGTAGGTCCCAAAATCTAGTTACAATGTAAATGATAACAAGTTTTAGCCATCTTCAAGTCCATGCCACTCCATGCCATAAGTTATATGAGATAAAAACTTGCAAAAAGTCAACACAAAGGTTGAGTGAATCCCATAGGTTTAAGTAATATAATTTGAATGCAAATGCGATATTTGGGTTACGTTGATATACACCCAATATTGAAAACATATTTATTATTGCCATTAGCTCTTGATCCGATGCATTAGGGTTATGGTGATACCGTTATAGACCTTCGCGGTACCTTTGCCAAAATACCTGCGTGATTTCTAATGATGTGCAATTGGTTACACGTAACTGGGTACACCAACGGGGAGTCCAGCCCAAATAGATCTATTCACATAATTCGCCGCTTGCTCTTCGGAGAGTAATTAATGGTCATGATTATTGGGGGGACTTAAGGCAAAGCAGTTACTTAGGCAATAGTAAATTGAAATAAGCATACAGAGCATTCATGTTTATAGCATGTATCCCCCTCGCGGGTTTATAAAAAGATTGAAATGCGAGGCTATGAACTCACCTGAACAGTTATAGGGAAATTTATAGCAATGTATATGAAATGAATAGTAACGGCTTCGTCACGGCAACTGGGGTACTATATTGTAAGTCTCCCCCTAGTTTGTTGAATATGTAAGATTTTACATTGATGTCGGTTTTGATATTAAAATTATCATAACACCGTTCGGGAGGGGAGGCGTCGGGGGCGGGGGGGGGGGGCCATCATAATTCAGAAGTCATTCAGTAAACGTTTGAGGAGCTAGGGCACTTTAAATCGTAAACCCAACAACTCAGTCAGAACGTAATACCAAGATGAAACTCCTTAATATGAAGCTCCCTAGTATTGTGGTATGATATGAATCCGGGACATGATTTTTGAAAGCACATCGATGATGAATGATATAATAGTTATAACATAAGCAGTTTTAAGCATTTTATTCAATATCTGGAAACGTTAAGCACGTTAAGCGTTAATTAAAGTTATGTCTGGTAATGTTTTGAATGTGTTTTTATACTTTTTCAAAATGTTACATTTTAGACCCTGGGGTTTGGAAAATTGCAAATAGACCCCTAGGGTTTGCATTTTTACGACTTTGGTCCCTCAAGTTTAAAAGATATACCAAGTAAACCTTGTACTTTAAAAAGTGACATAATAGACCCCTGTAGTTATAACTTTGACAAAATGACACTTTTAGTCCTTTTAGTTATAAGTTTCTGAAAATTACGATATATACCCCTTGCATGGATAATTTTAACAAAACATGTCCAAATTGCCATGCAAGCTTATTTTAACATTTCAATAGACATTTATAAGTTATAATAAACTAAAATATGAAGTTTTAACATAACACAAGTTTAATTTAACGATTCGTTAAGCTAAAAAGTAAAACGGGTCAAATTAGGGTTTTAAAATGAAAACGCGCGGGTTTTAAGATCAAATTCTCTCATGACTTATCAAAGTACTTATTTTAACATTATAATAACTTATTAGAATAGATTATAACAAAAGTTTACAAGTTTAACCCATAGTTTAAGTAAAAACATGAAATTAGGGTTTCGGGTGTACGGTTTTGGATCAAAAAGGCATAACACTTAGGTTTTTGAGTTCAAAGCTTTATATTATGATTTTAGCAAGATCATATGAACATTATAACATTATAAAAGCAGATCATAAGCTTAGAGAACCTGGTCTTGAGCTTATGGCTTGGAAACGGGTCAGAATCGGGACTTTCGGCTTCGTACGGCTAGAGTAACGACTCTCGGGCTTTGTTTTCTTCAAGGCTTCGCTTCTTGAACGTCTTTTATGATCCTAGGATCATATGGGAGCAAAGGATTGCTGCCTTAAGGGTTATAGTAAGAAGATGGGGGGTGCGAGTTTGAATGAACACACAAAGCCCCTATTTATACCCATTTTCAAGAGTGGTGAGCAAGCAAAGCTTATAATCTGATCTTGACACATAGTAGAGCTAGGGTATGATGTGTATAAGCTAGAAGATGAAGTGTGGAAGGTCTATGAACTAGCTTTGATGAGTTGGTTGTTGTTGGTGCTTGCCGCGGCTGAAGTAAGCAAAAGAGAGGCCATGTGCTCTCAATTTTGACCAAGGAATGGTCTAAGCAGCTGGGTAAGCAGCTTGAGGGTTTCTAGAAGGAGTTTACATAAGTTATTTGCACTTGGAATGGTTTGAAATGGGTCAAAATTGATGGTGAAGGGGTTCGGGCTGTTTTGGGGTTCGACTAGGGTTTCACAAGTTTTCAAGCTTACATTTCATGTATAAATGATTAAGGATAGTTAATATATGTAGCCAAGGTCTGATATAGGAAGGATTAGCAAAGATTAGCAATTGGTTTGGGTTAAAACGGATTAGAATTGAAGAAATGAGGTCACGGGTTTGATTAGGGCACGTTTAGGGTTTTCTTGACTTTCTTGGTTTATATTTTGCATACTCTTGATTAGGAATGATGGAATACAAATCCTAGGGCTTATATAAAGTATTATCAATGAAGTTTGGTCGTTGGTTTAAGTTAAAATAGGTTGAAATTGAAAGAATAAGCCATGGCTTGGAATTAGGGCTCGTATTATACTTTTAGGGTTTTCTAGCTTTGTAATTCTTGTACATTGTTGAAGAAAGGATGGTTAATGATGGATAAATTTTTAAAACTCATTTATGGGTTACAATGACTTGGTTGCTTACTTGAGATGGAGTGGTATGAAAATTGAGGTTAAACCAAACTTTAAACATCAACGAAAATAAAAACAACCACCAACAACCAACCAAACAAAAACTTAAAACCCAAAAAAAGGGTTCAATACTCACCAATTAGGGTACAATTAGGGTTTTCTGGATTTGTTTCTTGTATAATTGAAGTAGAATGATGAAATAATAATGGATTATGATTGAGAATGTTGTAATTTATGTTATTATAACTTATTTAAGAATATGGGTTTAGGTTTACAGTGGATAAAAATGAAGAACACGAGTCGAATTGGTTCAGAAACTAGCTCGGTTTTAGGGTTTAGGGTTTTGAATTAGGGTTTTGAGTATAAAAAGATGTATGAAAGCTTATGAATAGAATATTTAGGGTTTATACATTGTAGAATGAGTGTAGTAGCTTGTACACAAGTGGTGGTGAAGAAATTAGAATGAAAACGGAGGTAAAATGGCTATTTTAGAGATCATGCTTAATGACTTGTACATTGAGCTTTTAGAGATTTGTACTTTGATTTGAAGAGATTTTATATTTCAAATGAGATGTTATATTTTGTGCATTCACTTTAGATGTTAATCCTTCATGGAATTAGGGTTTAGAGGCATCTGATAACGGTTTAATAGCCTTTTTGATTAACGTTGCAATGTACAGTATAGGAACATATGTACTTTTGTAAAATGATTTATGATATTGACTTGATATATTATGTGATGGCTTGGAACTATATGAAGATAGGATTGTCATATGTAGGTTGCATGAGCCTGTTAACTTTAGTTATGCAAGATATGTTGCACATTGAGATATTGGCAAAGTAAGTAATGTAATGTAATAAAGCGAAAAATTTCCCTAAAAAAGGTGAGTTCATATATAACTGATAGATTGTACATCATCTAATCTTAAGGAGGGTAATTTACATTTATGAAAATTATAGGGTGTTATAGTCTCCACCCCTTAAAGAAATCTCGTCCCGAGATTTAATTGGATTTCAAAGAGATGATTGAAAACAAATGAGGATATTTGGCACGAATTTCATCTTCGCGTTCCCATGTAAATTCTGGTCCTCTTTTAGAGTTCCATCGCACTTTGATTATAGGAATACGACTTCGCTTGAGTTGCTTGATCTCACGGTCCATAACTTCCACTGGTTCTTTTACAAAGTTGAGTATGTCGTCGAGTTGAAGTTCTTTTATTGGAATAATAAGAGATTCGTCGAATAAGCATTTCTTGAGATTCGAAACGTGGAAAGTATTGTGGATACTACGAAGCTCTTCAGGAAGCTCTAGTTTGTACGCTACTGGGCCATTCGTTTTTCAAGGGATTTTGAATGGTCCAATGTATCGTGGATTAGCTTTCCTCGTTTCTGTATCGAAAGATTACCTTGCCGAGGTGATACTTCAACTTTTACATGATTGCCAAATTGAATTTCTAAAGGCTTTCGCCTCACATTAGCATAACTTCTTTGTCGATCTCTTGCAGCTTGCAAGTGTTGACGAATTTGCACGATCTTTTCAGTGGTTTCTTGAATTATTTCTGGTTCTGAAATTTAACTGAGAGTTGTAGTGGTTTTGTTTGGGAATAGATGTAAGTACTGGGCATGAATTTGATCTTTATGTTTGGCTAATCAAGGTCACAAGTCCACGTGTGTGATGCATTTATAATTATGTTGCGCACCATAATTATAATTACCTCCTTTCACGTCTACCTTATTTCCTAGATCTCACTCTGATGATAACCAATAGAATTTCTTCAGATCCTGATAGAACCTGAGTGGATGGAATACTTTGATTTACGGAACCCGTGGGTTATGGGCCTACCATGCTTCTGCTGCGCCATTCTGATCGTAAAGAATCGTTATTCATCAATCTTTAAAAGTCAACATCGAATAAGAATGCTATCACAAGTCTTTGTCAAAATTTTCATACCTAGTGGTATTGAAATCATTTGACATTGTATAGATTCTTGTGTGTTTCCTTGTTATTACGTTGCAGAATATAACAGAGATTTTTAGAATACGGAGATCATGGAATGAGTGATGTCAAGTTTGATTATGATATTGTAAGGAGAGTTGCTAAAAACGTGGATTAAAGAACAGATGATGGAAGGTAATAATGATATTAATCTAAGGAATTGTTTGTACAAAGGATGGAAAGAAAACTTGTTTGGTACGTTATGTTATATACTTAAGCCTTCATTTTTATAATTTGTCACTTACAAAAAGAAGTTCCAACTCCTTGTAATGAGAATTTATAAATTAATAGTTCGGAGATTTATATATCTTATTCAAAATTGAAGAAGTATTATAATTATTTCAATAAAGTTCGATAATACATCGTCTTACCTAAGCTAAAAAACATGGTATGGTAATGTGTAGAAAATGATATGATCATGAATGGTTAGATAATATTGAGATGTTGATTGTACTGACGCCCATATAATCGAGGATGAAAATTTATGTTGTAAAGGTATGAGGAGAGTATTCAAAGTTTGAACATAATAGGACTAATGAAATTAACAAACGATGACAAGTTTTTGATACCACCAGATAACAAGATGTAACGGAATTATCACTTTATTATTTCATGGATAATGTTACATACGAACTTTACATATGAAAAAGAGTTGATACTTATGCTAAGTATCTTGTAGTAGAATTCTAGATAAAAGTAACAAACGACAAGGATTGTAGTTTGATGATTAGAGTTTTCAGATTGAAGAAGATTCTGATGAACTTGAATATCCTCAAGAGTTGTTTCTAGGGTAGAAATCCTAAAGTGAACAAAAGAAAGCTCATCTCTAAGTATGCTTTCCTGTGGCCCTGTTATTTGCTTTTGAGCACTGATTCGCATAATGTTCTTTCTTCCCACAGGCATTACAAGTTACGGATACCGTTTGTAGATTGTTTCTAGTGGTTTTGTTTCTGCAGTTCTTGGTCAGATGACCTACTCTGTTGCAAGTCCGGCACTTGACAGTACAAGGACCTATGTGATGTAGGGTGCATCTTTCACACAAAGGACGATTGCCAGTATATCCGTTGGTGGCAGTATAAATCTTGAAGGCTCCTTGCTTCCTGTTCTGCTGTTGGTGGTAATGGTTGTCACAGTTGTTATTGTTATAGTTATTCTGATAGTTGTTGTTGTTATCGGTGGTGTTTCCTTCATTATTAAACTTTCGTTTATGGTTATTGGTTTCTTGTACAGAATTGTGTTTCCTTACATGCTTTATTAACTTTTGGGTCATGGTAATGGCTTCTTCCATTTCTTATCTAGTTTGAGGACAATACTTCTCTATCTAGTGTCTTTCTAATTCAGGACCAGGTGATTTATAGTTCTCTTATTCTAAAGACTGATCTACCAGGGACTAAGGCTTCCTTAGTAAGGGTACTAACAGAAATCTCACTTTGTCCTTTGGCAATTTGCTACAGAGAAAATATTGAATTCAGTCCATTTAAAAACCAGCGAATGAGACCAATCGGCTTCCATTGTTCCATTGAAGTAGAAGAGTGGTAAACTTGTAACTGCTCGTATAGTGCATGTCCTTGCTACAAAAGTTTTTCTTGGTTCAGAGTTGGGAATGTTTGTACTTTCTTCTTTGCAGCTTGTGCTTTCAGAATTATGGTAATACTATGAGCAACTAGTTCCTTGATGGTAGTATGACGATTGGCAGATAGGCATCTAACATGCACAACATTAACGGAAGGCGAAGCTGCTCGATCAAGTATTTGCGACTAATCTTAACAGCTAAGTCCCACTAGCCTAGGATAATATATTTGGGTTTCCCGATGGATAGTTATCAACTAAGTGATGAAACCCACCTTAAACAAGATAAGCATATGTCGATATAGTATTCAGTTGAATTACTCATTGCAGACAAATAGTACACCAATTTAAGTCATGATACTAATTAGTACTACCAAGTAAGTTGAGTACTTACATCCATAAGCCACGTTGATGTGAGTTATCGAACCTTACAGAAACCGCATCCTTATTGGGTGGCCGCCACCCACACACCCCTTTTTGGGTGTTAACAGCCCAACCATACGCACCCGTGGTGCCCTAAACAAAACCAAACGCACCCTCTGGTGCCATGCTTACAACCAAACGCACCCGTTTAGGGGCTGAGCGAAACCAAACGCACCCTTTACGTAGGGGCTGCCCCAAAACCCAACCCGAACGCACCCTTTATGTTGTTAAACCCAAACAAAACGCACCCTTGGTGGTGGGTTGACCACTGAAACAAACACCCTCGGCTGACCACACAATCAAACGCACCCTTTTTGAGTCGAAACCCCGAAACAAACACCCTTATTCGGGGCTGAGATCGAAACCAAGCCCACCCTTAGTGGTGGCTGTCGTCGGAGAAGGGAGGGGGAGGGGAAAACCGCGAGTGAGGACGAGTGATTATGGGGATCGGGTAGATCGGGTTACGAAGAACACTTTTGAAATCGGCCGAAAAAGTCCGCCGAAAAACTTTTCCGGCGGTGGCAGCATGGTGGCCGGCGGCGGCTGGTGGCTGCCGAAATTCATGAGGGAGGGAGAGACTAGTTATATGTGTGTGTGTATTATTAGAGGTGGAAATGAAATGTTATATAAAAATTTTATATATATAATAAAATTTACAATATGAAATGATAATACCCCATAGTATAGGGTCTATTTTGTAACTTTTTAATATAGTTTTGATAAAAAGTGGTTCTGGACTTGTTTGAGCCACTTAACGGATGATTCAAGTCACGAAACTTGCACCATTGTTTTCCAAATCATTTTTCCAATAAAAATGAGTATTTACACGATTTTATTTCATAATTGTTTCATAACATTTATTTAAAATGTTTGTTATTCATTTGTATATTTTTCCGATAAACTTTATCTGTAAAATGAATTTTAACTTCAATAATTGCGTTTTTAACAAACGTTTTCGATTAACAATATAATTAATTTATTAAATATTTTTATTTAATAAATTATGATAATTAAATATATTTAATTATTTTGGGTCGGCACGTGTTGTGCTCAAAATTTTGCGAGGACATTTCAGTCACCTTCTCACTGTTTTCGGATCTCGGTCAAAACTAAAAAGTTGTCAGGAATGTCGTTTTACATCAAATTGCTTTAGAGTCCGAATAATGAAAACGTGATTTAGCTGCTCGTTTTTGATAAATCAACCTAGGAATAACATATATCTCCTTTAAATATGTTCCGAAAAATTACCGGTTACGCGGTAATCGCTTTTATGTGAATGCAAATAAAAGACCATAAAGTCAAAAAGTCAAGCCAGACCCTAAAAGTCAAAGATTGAAATCGTCATTCAAAATTTCGAAAATTCTCGGATGTTACAGTACCTACCCCTTAAAGAAATCTCGTCCCGAGATTAAATTTGTGTTATCCGATTGTGTGACTAAGGAAAGACTTAAGGTTTAATAAACTCGTTCTAAACAAGACGCTGATAACTTTATTCAGCAAAATTCGGTGTTTCTACACTTCTCGATCTACCAGAAATTTTGGCGAGGTTTTCCAGATATTTAATCCATCAAAATGGGTAACTCAATTATAGCAATTACAATCTATGACTGGTATAAACCGCGGTATATAGGAAAAAGTCCTCATTATAGTGAAAACCTCAAAAAGAAAGTGTAGTCGCGTGAGTATGTTTTGTATAAGCTTTAAATGTCCGAGTACCGGAGTCTCGTTCTACTAATCTGTAAGGTTCGATGAGTCACATCAAAGTGGCGTAGGATGTAATAACCCCCAACTTACTTGCAGTACTAGGATGTATCCGCGACCTAAGCCTTCTACTAGTGGCCCCCGAAATGAATAGTCCAGCTATCGTTTCGTCGATAGGTGTTTACTCGTTTAAGGGAGTTGGTTTACCTATTGGATAAAGTTGTAGTATCGGGACCGCTCCAAGACCCATACAAAACAGCAGCGACCATAACGTCAATACTATAACAAATGGTGATGATATCGAGAATTAGGACAGTTTTGAGAAACAATATTCCCAAATAAAGTTTAATAAATGAGAGAGCTTTCGCGAGAGCGCTTATGCGATAGACGGCGGATATGGTAACTCAGATCCCATCCCGCTAGTTTGAGGACAGAATCAACTCCCATTAACTCAAGAAGTATTAACAAGTCCTGTCGTTAGTTCCACGTACATTTGCGATTCGCAAGATTTGCAATCGCAAAAGTAACAACTTAAGAATGAGATAAGGTACCCCAAGTGAGGCCTTAAGATTTTTGCTGAGTAGCAAGACACGATTGTGTCTCTATACCCTTTTAACGGATTCTGATGATTATCGATTTCAGGTTCATACTCGTGTCATATCGGATACCATTAAGCCCACTCATTTATAATTTCTTATTTACATAAAGAAGCGTCCAAATTTATGTAAGTAAAAAATGATAAACTTATGGTTCGGTGATTTATAATTTATTTATTTAACTGAAGAGGCGTCCCAATCCTTTTAAATAAACAGATTATAAATCATCCTACTTAATAATTCCCGATGCAATACGCGTACCCACATAACTTTCAAGGTGATGGATGACATGACGATGCATGTGCTCTAATGAGTATGGGACGAGTGTTCCAAACTCGTCTTCGAAGACAGGGAGTAAAACTACCCAAAAATATCGACCTAGAGTTCAAGATAGGTAATGAGTACCCTGGTTAGAGTTAACCCGGTAAAAGTCTCGATGCACCAGTCAACATGGCAATTATCATATAAATCCTCCTATTACAAGTCCCGCCCATATAAGACTTGTAATACTTAGATTTATACATAATCCCATGTAAACAGAACTGTGACGGGCTTTGTTAACATAGCAATTATCATATCAATCCTCATATTACAAGTCCCCGCCCACCGCCCCATACAAGACCTTGTAATACTTAGATTTCATTATAATTCCATGTAAACAAAATTATGACGGTCTATGTGTAATACAATATAGTATAACGCTATGAAGAAAAATAATATCCTTAGAGACCATTGTTTAAACATAAATGCTAAGCTGAGAACGAAGAGAGACCCATTGCGCAACCCACACTGTCTGACGAGTAAAAGAGACCATAGTGCAACCCACAATGTCTTAAAAAATATTATGGTATATATAATAACTCTTATATAATAAGCGTACGATATAACGCAAAGGGAGATGCAAAGCATATATATATTAATTTATATGTAGTCACGTAAGACTTTAATGCAGCACGAATGTAAGCACGATAAGCAGGTAAGCGTGTATGCACTTGAAAATGATTGATGTGATGCAATGTTGGTGAAAACTTATAGCTAGGGTAAAATATGCAACCTAGTTCTCTATAACCAGTGCTCTGATACCAAACTGTAACACCCCCAAAAATCCCAACGCAGCGGAATACCACTTGGGGTGCTACTTCATAATACACAGCGCTAGATACAAGAGAACGACCTCTAAATGTGTCGTTTGTAAAACAATCTCGTTGATTTTCTGAAATCAAAATAATAGTTGTCCCATAATTGCATCACCATGAAAAACTTGAATGTAAAGACTCCAATGCACATCAAATAATCCAAGCATCTAATTCACTTGAGAAAAACATGCTTAAAAGTGTCAACATTAAAGTTGGTGAGTTCATAGATTAGTTTAAATATGAATGTAAGTTTCAAATGAATGTATTTGTCCACTGTATCATCACAGTACCATGTAAAAATCCCAAAGATTTATAAAGAATGCACGACACATTTTATGTCACCAAAAGTACCAATCTTATCCCAAAGATTTATAAAGAATGCATGACCAATTTAATGTCACCTAAATGTTTCAAGTATGTATTGCCACTTTATCCAAGGCATAGTAAATATTCGTGTGAGTATAAAACAATGATTACGATTACTCTAAGTTCATGAAACTGCGACATAGACTTGTATGTATGCCACTTTATTCAAGGCACCGTAAGAATGTACCCATCGTAGGTGTTCCCTCCAAGAACACCCGGGCAGTAATAAAAATAATGTGTTCCCCTCATGGGTGTTCCCTCCAAGAACACCCGGGCATGTATGCAAATAATGTGTTCCCATCATGGGTGTTCCCTCCAAGAACACCCGGGCAGTAATGATTGTTGGCCCCGCAGGCGCCAATCAAATCGTAATCCGACATGGTATAACGTTCGTTTGTCCAGTGATAGCTAGTCACCCGAACGGGGATTGTCAATCCCAAATAGATCTATCTTATAACATTCGCGCTTACCCTCCGAGTAATTAACAGTTCATGCAACTTAAGCTAATCCATAATCATTTCAAAAGTAAAGTATGCATTCGTGACCAAAAATGAAGTCAAGTAATGTATCCCATAGCGAGCTATGTAAATGAGTATGTAAACCAATTTATAAACAATCCTGTAAATTCATTTGTAAACAAGCATGTTCTCACCCCAAAAATATATGTAAAACCAGTAAAACATGGGGCTATAAACTCACCTTGATCAAAGACCACGATCAAATAATCCAAATAAATCACAACCGAATCTGCAACGATCTCGGCCACGACCCTATAATTATGTCGCTCTATTATAATACACGTATTAAATACGATCAACGATGCGTACATCGTAACGACGAAATCATACATATTTTAATATGTATACATACATATATACATGTGATGAGAAATCCACTTGCGCGTCTTTAAACCTTAACCCTTAGTATATTATATGAATATATACTATTTTCCGTCCAATCATAGCTTATGTCGAATATTTACCGAAAGTTACTATTTTTAGACTCTTCGTTTTTAGGACCGAACAATGTTCTTAAAATAATTAATTGAAATAATATATTAACCGACCTTTAGTTTTGACCCGCTATATCTTAATTTTTAAAACAGACAATCCTCGCGGCAAAGTAAAATGTCATTACGAATAACTTTCGGTTTTCGCAGGAAGGCTGAAACGAACTCGAAAGTGCTCAAAAATCCTTAATTAATTAAGTCTGTCGAATTAATATAAATTGAAAACTAACATATATTTCTATTAAAGTTATATGATTCCGATTTTTCCACTTCCCAGTTTCTTCGTTATTGAGAGTTAAAAGTCCCGTTTTATATCAAAACGTCCGTAAAAATATAATTTGTTATATTTTGTAAACTATAGTCTGACTTTTCAAATCTCGAATCCCGAATCCCCTGTTCCGTTTTCTGCTCACAATGTACCGTGACAAAAACCCGCCAAAGTCCGTTTTTAACTCAAAACTTATCTAAAATGTGTCTCTTATGGCTTATAGATTAATATCAATTCCCGTTTTAATATTAATACATATTATACTTAGACGCCGCAAGTTTAATAGATTTCATCACATTTTAATTAATCCGATAAAATTAAACGAAATATACATTTGTGGTGCAAAACCAAACTCACCCTTTTCGGTGTTTATCCCAAATTCAACGCACCCCTTCAAGTAACCCAAACGCACTCCTTATGTAATTCTACCCAACCAAACGCACCCATATGGTGCTTTTACCAAACCAAACACACCCCTTGGCGTTTCTGTCTAAACCAAACACACCCTAAACCCGCTGTCCCAAACCCGACATCCCTCCCCCGGTGGTCCCCGGCTGTCCCGCAGCCAACCCAACACCCAACCCGGCTATACCCGGCTGTCCCCAGCCAACATTATTACTACTGCTAGTTTATATTTCTACTGCTCATATTCATTTTTCTTATTGTGCGTAATGGTGGGCAATTTGAGTATTGGAAGGATGGATTAGTATTTGTGGCATATGATTTGTAGCTGTTATGATCCAAGTTTCATATCTTCAGAAGACCCCTATTCGATGATTACAAAAAGGGGAAGAAGACTAGAAAGATATGATTTGCAGCTTATTATGTGTGGTGGCATGATCATAAGTTAAGTGGAAGCAGTTTATAAGGAAGTTTGTTTCATTCAGGGAGATCCATGATCGCAACTTCAGGGGAAGTTTGTGCAAGAATTTATTTGTTTTGTCATCATCAAATAAGGGAAGATTGTTGGGATTCTTGATTTGATGAGACAAAATAAATAAAAGAATGAAACATAAGGACTAAATCTAGCATATCAAAATTCTACAAGATGGTGGAGAATTATGAAGATTTGGTCAAAGATTTACAAAATAAAGATATGAAAGTATTTAAATTAGTTAATTAGTTTCCTTATCATATTGATTTTCTTCCTTTGTAAGTCATGATCTCTCCCTATATAAAGAGATCATAGACATAGGTTTTAGATATAGCAAAGTCGACTGATGAGAGTCAAATAGTAAAAGGTGTGTGTGTATACCATAGTTAGATAGTTAGTTGGTGTAGCCCTAAGATTGTGTTTGGGGAAAAAGGGAAACGTATGAATAATAAAACCTTGTTAAACATCATTGTTCTTATTGTTATTATTCCGCTGCATATTGTTAATCTTTGATGTTTATAATCCTAGATGCGATCTAACCCATCTCGAGCTTAAACGATCTTAGAGTCTATCAGATTATTTAGACTTCACAAGAGTAAATTGTTGCAGTCATGTTAATGGCTCGACTCCAACCTGCTGATGATAATGCTGAGATTATACCATCCTATGATGCAAAGGCTGTTAGCCAGGTACATGCTTTGTCTAAGATTCATGAACAAGTGAGTCATGGGAAACGTAAAACTATTATTCAAACAATGGATGATGATCAAATAGATTCTAATATTATATCTGATGATCCGTTTGTGGAAAATAATGGTGGCACGTCTGAACATGATTCAACTGCTCATGACGAATATCCTGAAATACAAATGCTAGCATATAATGTTCAACGCAAATCTGAAAATAAAAAACGTTTAAATAATAAGCTTAAAAAAAAGATTTGCTACAACGGGAACTTAAGACATTTAAGGATCGGGTCAGAACATTTGAGTCAAAAACCATTCAATACTCAACATATAAAGAAACATGTGATGAATTGGAACGTGAATTAAAGAATGATAAGGACACGATTGACAGACTTGTGAAAGAAAAAGAACAAATTCAAAATGATTTTCTCAAAGTTAAAAATGAAAAAATAATAATTCAACATGAAACTAAGTTAGAAAAGAAGGCTTTTAAAGAACGAGAAAATAGGTATCTTGACGATTCACATGCTTGGGAAGAAACTAAATAAAGTTTAAGATCATTTTCTTAAAGTTGGGTTGGGTTATACAAATCATGAGCGTCTCAAGAAGGCCATTGCAGCACAACCTAAAATGTATGATGGTGATTTAATTCATAATAATAAGTTATGAATTCATACAACTGATTCAGAGGAAACTTTAGAGGATGCAGAAGAAAGTCGAAACAAATTGAGGCACAAAATGGTTCAAATTGGTTATGAAAAGTTGAATGCGCTTTATGAAACATTTGTTCCTCAACAAGAATTTTCTGCTGAACAAACATATTTTTCAATTCCTTCTACTTCTAATAATTATTCTACGTC
Source organism: Tanacetum coccineum (assembly GCA_026074375.1). Lineage (NCBI taxonomy): Eukaryota > Viridiplantae > Streptophyta > Magnoliopsida > Asterales > Asteraceae > Tanacetum > Tanacetum coccineum. The sequence goes on from BQNB010043352.1 coordinate 36,700, forward strand.
TAAAGATGTTCCATTGGAATCACCAGGTCAAAAATGCCAACAGAGAGTCGGTTATTAACAATGATTGACACATTGGGAGATACAATTATTGGTTTCCAAACAAGGATTAATAAAACTTTTTTACAAGACACAGAACGAAGATGGTTGTCTGAGAGTAAAAATAAATTAAGAGATTTTTATAAAACCGATGTGATTCTGATGTCAAAATCTTTATACAAGACTTTGAGTGAAATCAAAGAGGAACTCATTGAGGAAGTGCTGGAAATGTTAAATATTTTTGCGTCAATGGAACAAAAAGTCAATGACAAATCTCCAACAGAAAATATTTTGGAAAATGAAATCGATCAACTTTTGGAAGCATCCTTGACAAGTGAAATCCAAAATTGTGTGTTGCTTTCGGTAGAACAACAAAAACATGAGTTGTTAAAAGTTGAACTTGAGAAACGTGCAAGTGATTCAAGAGATGTCCAAGCCAATTTGCTCAAAAGAATCTAAATTCTTGAAAACAATTTTCAAAGATCACAAGCTCAAAGTATTGATTTTGAACTCAAATTACAACATCAAAAAGAGAAAATAGATTGTGATGTCTCTTGGATAGAAAAGTTGTCTACATTGCATGATGAGAACGTGTTGCTAAAACATCAAGTTGAGTCCACTGTTAAAGAACGAGAAAATATTAAACTTGAATTTTAAAAGCTTTTTAACTCAATCAAAGCAACACGGGCTCAGCATCAAAATGAAATTAATGAAATGTTTAAAGATGTCACTCAAAAGACATATGCTTATGCTGATGTTCGTGCTTAAAATCAAGATCTTTTGATGACAATTTCTGAGCTTAAGAATAAGCTTAAAACGATTGACAAAGGGAAGCATGTGAATACTAAGTTTGATAAATCTGAGACTTTAGGACAACTTCTTTGTGTAACACCGTTCAACACAAATCTAGCAATTAAGGCTAAGAACGTGTCAAACACTAAGGTTACTTCAGATAGGTCAAAACCAGTCACTTCACAGTCTACTCCCACAATTAAGCAAAGACAACAACATAATGGGAATGTAATTGCCAAAGGAATGTATAAGATCAATCAGGAAGACACAAAAACAAAGCAGTCTAAGGCTAACATAAATGTTTCTAATTCCACAGGTGTAGGCAGTTCAAATAGTATTAGAAGACCGAAGTCTAAGGACAATAAATCGAAGAATAATGTCTTGAAGAACACTAAGAGCTCATCTTCATATGTTTTGAAGACAACAAATAGTGTTTTCTTAGATTCTAATAAATGTGAAACAAAACCTTCGAATGTTTGTCAAACCAATGCATGTATAACAAGTTCTAAGACTGTAAATGCTGTAAACAATGGTTTGAATATTATGTGTATCTCTTGTGGTCTTGATGTATTTTTGCATTCTCATAAAAAATGTGTTACACGTAATGCTTTGACTAGAAAATCTAGTGTTAAGAGAGCCTTATTCATTTCCCCCGTAGCAACAAAATCTAAGAGTTTAGGAGCTACATCTGTAGTTGCAAAATCTAGATTTAGTATTGCTAAAACCCCAACAGCAACAAATAAGGTCTCGAGTGTGTCGCCACTATCTCAGAAATCTAGTCAAAGTAGGATACTTAGCAGTTACATGAACAATAAAATAGCAACAAGCAAAAAATGGAAAAAGTGGTTTGAATATCAACAAGGTTTTAGTTGGACACCTAAAAGCAAAACTGCGAAATCACAATCTAATGTGCATAAGTGTAAAACCAGTGTTAAATCTAAGACTAACACACCGGTTACCACTAACAAATGGGTAGCCAAACCGTCCACTCTTCCATCTGTATTTGTTTCATGTAATGCAGGTGATACAACTTGTATTGTAGATTGTTAATAGCGAATGCTCAAAGCATATGATTGGTAATCTTCAACTACTAAGAAATTTCATTGAGAAATTCATGGGAACAGTCCGCTTTAGGAATGATCATTTTGCTGCAATCACAGGCTATGGAGATTATGTTCAAGGCAATCTCGCTATTTGTCATGTCTATTATGTTGAAGGCCTTGGGCATAATCTATTTTTGGTTGGACAATTCTGTGACGAAGATTTAGAAGTTGCCTTTCGATCAAACATGTGTTATGTTTGGAATTTAGAAGGAGATGATTTACTTACGGGTTCTCGAGATTTAAATCTCTATACTATCTCTATTTTTGAGATGGCGGCTTCTTCTCCAGTGTGCTTAATGCCCAGAGCCACATCAACAAAATCTTGGTTATGGCATCGCCGGTTGTCTCCTTTGAATTTTGACACCATTAACCAACTCACTTCCCACAACCTAGTTCATGGGCTTCCAAAATTTAAGTACCGCAAAAACCACTTATGTTCAGCTTGTGAACAGGGTAAAAGCAGGAAAGCTTTACTCTCACCTAAGTTGGTTCCAAGCACTGAATCCAAACTCGAATTACTTCATATAGATTTGTGTTGGCCAATGATAGTCGCAAGTATCAATGACAAGAAATATATTATCGTGATCGTTGATGACTATTCTCGGTACACATGGGTATATTTTCTTCGCACCAAGGATGAGGCTCCAGATATGATTATTGATTTTGTTAATCAAGTTCTAAGGAATCTAAAGGCTTCAATTCTGACGATTTGAACTGATAATGGAACCGAATTCAAAAACAAGAAATTAAGGCGTAGCCATTGGTGTACCAATGCTTTCACCTTTTTCCATACCATGTTTTTTCAGAATTCCTCCCTCCCAAAAGTATATTTGGCCTGATTGTAAAATACCGCGAGGGATTGGTGGATCTGAAGGTCCAATAAAGAATTTCATTTCACCCCATTACGGTCATCTCAAAATCTACCGTGCAATAATTTTCAAAAACGTTTAGAAAATTTAGGGTTTGTAGACCCGAAAATAATGTCATCAACGTAAATTTGTACAAGTAGAATATCCTCCCCATATCTTATCGTAAATAAATTCGGGTCAATTGTACCTTTAGTAAAACCTTTGGAAATCAGGAATTTTGAGAGTTCATCATACCAGGCTCTCGGAGCTTGTTTCAATCCATATAGAGCTTTCCTTAGACGGTAAACTTTGTCTGGATGATCAGGATCAACGAATCCGTCTGGTTGTGCAACATAAACCTCCTCTACTTTTTCCTTTTTCCTTTATTTCCTTTTTTTTTTTCCCTTTTTTTTTCTCCTCCTTCAATGGACCATTAAGAAATGCCGTTTTTACGTCCATCTGATAAATTGGAAAAGACTTGTGTGCAGCATATGCGACAAAAATCCTGACAGCCTCCAAGCGAGCAACTGGAGCAAATGATTCTTCAAAATCAATACCCTCTTCCTGAGCATAACCCTTTGCTACAAGTCGTGCTTTGTTGCGAATTACAGTTTGGTCTTCATCCTTTTTGTTTTTCCATAACCACTTTAGCTTGATTACGTTCTTGCCAAAAGGTTTATCAACGAGTTCCCAGACTTGTAGTCTGTCAAACTGATGAAGTTCTTCCTGCATTGCTTCTATCCATGCAGAATCAGCCATTGCCTCCTTAATGTTTTTCGGTTCAACAATACTCACGGTGAGTGCGAACATACACATTTCAGGATCTGTTGCAAGTTGTCGTCTTGTTTGCACTGGCTTGGATGGATTTCCACGAACTTGAGTTAACGGGTGATCTTTTGTCCATCGGTATTCTGAATCTTGAGGTTGATTGAAGGTATGCACATTTGAATTTTATTTTTTAACCACAATATTGCGTGAGGAAGACTCAGCATGTTCGTGTACCGGTGTACAAAAAGGATTGGTAAATTCTGCTTGATTATCATTGTTTTCCTCAGCATGAACATTTGTTTGAGTTGTCGGTTCTGATGTAGGGTGAATATTCGTTGAAGGGTGTGTGTCTTGTGGAGCAGAATTATCGGTGGGAGAAGATGACTTGTTGACACGAGAAGTACCATCATTGAAAAATTCATCATACAAAGGACCGAAAAGAAGATCCAACTCTTGTTGTGATGGAACTGTTGTATCTGCTGAAGGAGAAACATTTTGTAGTTCTGGTGCGGGGTCAGGGTTGTCATAATCTGACGCCTTTTGTCGTTGGGGAACGAGGCCTGAAGTGTCATTAGCAACAGACGTCTCTGACATCTCTTTGATCTCATCAAATCTGAGATGAATGGATTCAACTATCAACCTTGTTCTCTTGTTGTAGACACGATATCCCTTTGACTGAGTGGAGTATCCCACCAAAATGCACGGATCCCCTTTTTCTTTCATCTTATCCAAGTTCTCACCATCTCTGGTTAGGTAACAAGTGCAACCAAAGATGTGAAGGTGTTTGATTGAGGGTTTTCTGTCATTAATGATGTGATATGCCGTTTTCTCATGAGTTGGGATGATGATTGATCTGTTTTGAGTATAGCATGCGGTTGCAATTGCTTCAGCCCAAAAGAAAAAAGGAAAGTTTGAAGCCGAAAGCATCGTTCGCCCATTACCCCTCGAGAAATCGTTCGAGCAGCCTCAACGAGAGTGCGGTTTCGTCTTTCGACAACGCCGTTCTGTTCAGGTGTTCGAGGAGTAGAAGTTTGATGCTCAATTCCTTCTTCTTTAAAGAATGCATTAAGTGTCTTGTTTAAGAACTCAGTGCCTCTGTCAGTGCGAACAGAAATTACTAGGGCTTGAAGATTTCTTTGGATCATCGTGAGAAAGTCTTTTAAAACTTCTGGTGTTTCATCCTTGGAACGTAGAAAGAGAGTCCAAGTGTATCTGGAGTAGTCATCGACGATTACCAGAATATATTTCTTCCCATTTATGCTTGCAACCCGCATTGGACCACATAAGTCCATATGAAGCAAATTTAACCGTCCTTTCAAACTTGGAACAGTCTTTGACTTGAATGAACTTCGTTTTGCTTTACTCACTTCACAAGAGGAACATAGTTGATCCTTGACATACTTCAGTTTTGGTAAACCAATCACAACATCTTTCTTTGAAAGCAAGTTGATGTAGTCGAAGTTGAGATGAGAAAGTCTTCGATGCCATAACCATGCTTGAGTTGGTGATGCTTTAGCCATGAGACAGATTGGAGTTGATGAAGTTGTTTCTTGAAGAGAAATTGTATAGAGATCAGTTCCACGATTACCGGTGAGTAAGTCGTTTCCCTGAAGATCTCTAACAAAACACGTAGATTTCCGAAATGCAACCTCCAAATCCGCATCACAGAATTGACCAACCGAGAAAAGATTGTGATTGAGACCTTCGACGTAGTAAACCCTTTTGATCGTGATATTTCCTTGACACCATCATCGTCCTAACCAAGAATTGGAGCAAATTGATCATTGCCAAAACGAACGGTACCCAAGTATTTTTCAACAAAATTGCACAACAGAGATAGATTGCCCGTCATGTGCTTTGTGCATCCAGAGTCAACAATGAATAGGATGAGTTGTACAATCTGCAAGAGAATTAGAGGACGATGGAATACATGACAAATTGGATCCTAAAGTGTTTGTGAGTTTTAAGACATTTAGATATCCTAGATACATTATCTATGGAAAAACTAACTTTCTTAGTCACACTTTCATTCCTAACTTTAGGTACCCATTTCCTTTTTGTCTTAGGAACCCATGTATATGCTGATGGGCATTGTTGTGCTATCCACCATTTCCACGCCTTATTAGTCTTCTTATACAACATCCTATAGTAACTCTTTGAATTTGTGATAGTGGATTCTGATGCAACTGTTTTCTTATGGGGTGTTGCAACAGATTTGTTCGCTTGACTTTTGGGTTTTCTAGTACTAATAGGCACTACATTAGGCTTCTTAGTTCTAGCATTCACTGTTTTCAAAAACTTAGAAACACAAGCATCATGATTCGCATTAAACACACATTTTCCACACAGTGCACAAACAACATTACATGCGAAGTTCTGGAAGATTAAAACTCGTCATTACATGCCGTTACCGACTTTGTTTTGATTACAAAATACTAGAAATCCTAGGGTGTTCTTCTACTTCAGTCTTCTTAAACTTCACATGACTAGTGTTTGGCACGACCTTATCTTTCATTTGATTGCTCCTAGGCTGTGGTCTGCTAACATTAGGTTTTGAGTACTCTGTTAGCTGTAGTATATGCGAGGATTAGTATTCCTAGAAGTCTGAGCCAACTGTGGTGCTCTAGTTTATGTTGTACTACTTGCAATTCGATACATGCCTGGTTTAATCACATTGTTGTTTCTTACAGCTTGCATTGCTGTTTGAGGAAAATTTTGTGGAGTGACTGGTTTTGATAAACCCTTGAACCTCATTGTTTTTAAAACCGCCCTTTTTTTTTTCTTTTGCAAAATATCTCTCAAGAGAGTCTGAAAAAGGAGCCGGTTTTCCTAAAACTGATGGTTTTGGAATCCTTTGAGCATTTGGTTGTCGAACAACAGATGGTTATCCAAACTTAGTGTCCACAGATTTTCCTTTCCATTTTTCAATGAGTTTCTTTAACTCATTTATTACAATGTTCTTGTCTTACAGTTGAGCTTTCAAATCTTGTATTTCAAAATATTGTTCACGTTCTTTTCAAAATACATTTGATGCCTTTTCTTTGCAAACTGTGTCATTTTTCAGTTGTTCTTGACATTGTTGTAAAGCTATTTCAAGAGAAATGAGGGTGTTTTTTCTAATTTTAGCAAAAACTCTGTAAAAGACAGTGTACATCTCTTTACTTACAAATTCAGTTGTCAGAAGCTTTTGTGGCTAAGACAGTCACCTTCCCTGATCTTTATGAAGATATAAGCATTGTAATTCAGTGATCTCATCTAAATCAGATAAAGATTGCAAATATGAACACCTACATCTTTAGCACACATTCTTGCAAAAGCATATCATACTGTGGGAAAAATTCTGCTTATCAGATTAAGTTCATCTTTAAGAGATTCAATCGTACTTTAAATTGCATGCATTTCTTGCTTAAGTCTGTTCAAATGCGAAACTATACCATTTGAGTCCTTAAAGGGCAAGGGGCATCAACCATGTCTTAACTAGGTTTCCATATCTTGCGCAGTTGGAGTTCCGAAGATGAAGAAGTCATTTGAATGTTTTACCATGCTTGATTAGATAATTTCTTTCAGATGATTACAGTTATTTGTCATGACATTATATTTTTTGGGCTTGTTACTTTTGCTTATTGATTTAGACACTGGTAAGAAATCTATGTTTTTGAAAATATTTGGCTTTGTTTTCACAAATGATTTTCTCCACATTTTCTTTCTTATTTCATTTGCCTGTGCGAACTGAATTTCATAATGCTGAGTCGGGGGTTTGAAAATTTCATAAAGACTATTTAACTTTATGTAGTCAAAAGGTTTCACTAAGTCTTTATTCAATTTTGATCGACTCTCTTCTTCAAGAGTCTGAGTCTCTTCCCTATCGGGGACGAGTCTGTTTGCAGGATCAGATTGGTCATGTAGGATCGCATACAAACATGGTATCTCATTTTGAGCCTTTTTGAGGTACCTTGGATTGGCAAAGGTAGGTCTTCCATTAAATGTAGGGCATTTGGGTGCTAACATATGAATGGTTTGGATTGGATTGGACTCCGTTTATAAACTTCATTCAAAAACTTTATCTGGTTTTCCCTTGAACTCATTTTGTCAATATCTTTTCTTCCTTAAGCTTCAAATCCGTTATACTTTGTTTTCTCTTGAAAGACCTTCGTACTGTGACTTGGTTAAAAGACTCTGGTTTGGACTACTCGTCATGTTTCTCTTTGAACCAGAACTTTCGTATGCTATCACTTTTTTAACCTTCTTTTATGTCAATTTCTTTTTGAGCTATTAGTCCTAGAGCTTTCATTTAACTTATGGTTCCAATTTGTCATAGTTAAATTGTACACTCATGAAAGGCCTTGTAACCTCTCAAACTCAGTTGGTTTTTATTTTGAAGTGCAATGAGCAACTATTCCCGAATACTATTAGATTTCCTAGAGTTCTTTTAGTATCCGCAGAATAGATTTGCATCAGTTAACTCTTGAGTCAATGTTGCATTTTGCTTCTTTAAATTTTTTGAATCTTTTTATCTTTCATCGACATCAAGTTTTAAATTAGCAATTAAATTTAGCAAGAGCAACACGCTCATCATCCCCATTCTACATCATTTTTGGTCATCCTGACTATCATTATCCAAATATCGGTGAGTCAGGAAGTGACTTTACTATCATCCGTTTAACTGCCATGTGTTATTAATGGAATGCTGGTCAAAATGTTGTATGTCATTGGGCAAACACATAATCGTCAGTATCGTATTGTACTGTTCCAATGGCTCATAATTAGTTCCTTGGAGTCTGCATTAGGACCTCCTGGTCTTTGCCATGTAGCTGTAATGTGCTTCTAACTCTTGTTCATCAATCTCTTCATCCGTGTCTGCTAGCCATTCAGATTGCTCTGCTTGAAGTTGAACACCTTTCTCAGCTTGTTTACACAGCAACATCTTTTCCTTATGATACGTGGAGTCTTTAACCCGTTTTGGCTTTCTGCATTCCTTAGCATAATGACCAAATTCCTTACAGTTAAAACACTGTATCCCAGACTGTTGCACTACTAGACCACCTACAGTAGCCCCAACAACATTCACTGCCCTCTGATTCCCAAACTGTCCAGTCTGATTGTCATTCTTATATCTTGGAGTAGTATCCACATTCTTGTTTCTGGTGTTTGAGGAAGTTCTGAGGTTGTTGTTGGTAGGTTTGTAGAGTTTCTTAAAGTACTTTGCAATGAGAGCCAAATTTTTCTACATGTCCTTATCCTTCTGAGCTTGTTCAGGATCACTGTTTTCTTCAGAAGCTGACTCAGATGGTGGTGTGATTGGTTTGGCTATCTC